>CALSCR010003716.1:0-12885 GCA_943704495.1 Pigoraptor chileana | reverse complement strand
CACACACACACACACACACACACACACACACACACACACACACACACACACACACACACACACACACACACACAAGCACGCACGCACCCACGCACGCACCCACGCACGCACACACACACACACACACACATACATACACACACCCATACATACAAGCACAATTCGCATTCCACTCATTAATCTGGGCACTCAAAATCGCAACTTATTCGGGGACACTTACGGTGGGTAGCCCTGGGCTGGGGCTTGCGGTCCGGTAACGTATGGCGTGTATGGAGGGGGAGCTTCCTAAAAGTCAAGCCCAAACCTTTTCCAATAAGTGGAAGTTCAAGCTGGCACTAATTGAAGAGCAGCACAGGAGCTCATCAAATACAAAGGCAGAGATGACGACACTCACCGCGGGTTTCCCAGTGTAAGTCGGCGGTGGGGCCTTGTCTGCCATGGCAGCGACGTCAACAACGGTTCTCTCCTTTTGACTCCTTTTGACTTTTTGCGAGCTCAATCTGTCACGCAAGGGTCACCTACCAGCCTAATACAATGACCGTACGACCGCGGTGTCACGAAACACGACAATTGAGCTGTGCAACGCAACTTGATGTGTCTGAAAGGCTTACTTTAATAAAGCCTCACTGGACTCAAGACCAGGGAGTGCCCCTGCTCCATTAGACACTGAGTCTCAGACAGTGAGAGGACTACCAGTCAGTGATGGCCGGAAAAACTGCGCACGTGACGGAAAGCCTGTCATGTTACGATCGTAAAAAGCCCACACTTCGGCGCTTGCACTCGGAAGTCGGCCAATTCCAACTGGACAAAAGCAAGTGACCAATCCCTTTACTGAACAAGTGCAAAACGGGTTTGACAAAAGGCCGGAATGTCTTCTAAAGGAAAGAAGTCCGGCGCAAAGACAGCGGGCGCGGCTGCTGAACCGCCTCAGGGCGCATCTCAGGCAGAACCTGTCACGGAAGAGCCTCTCCGCATCGATCTGTACGACGCTGCCGGTATCAAAAACGGACTCGACGACACAATCCGAGCAGTGCGTTACCATTCGTGTGCTGCAATCACTAATACCGCACATATGGCGCGACATTATTGCTCATTGTGCGTCTTTCGTGACGTGCAGTGGAGTATGGAGGAATGAATTGCATTCGTCCACGCATTCGTCCACTCATTTCTTACACCTTTCCTTTTCTTTCGTTCCTTGATGCTTGCAGTATGTCATTGAAGATCTCGGATACAATGAGGACCATCGATATACCGACTTGAAATTGGCCCTGTGTGGCATCGCATCACTATTTTCTGCGGTTGCGCTCGTCTACAATTTCTTTGTTCCGTTTCCTGACTGCAAACCTGTGTTGGCGACCTGTGCAATCGGGTGAGTGTGCGGCTTTAGTGTTTACTTTGTGTGCGTTGTACTTTGTGTGTGTGTTTTGAGTGTCACTATGTTTGCCGTGTCGCCAGTTATGTGTGTGCGCTCGAGATGTGTCGCATTACCCTGGGATCCTTCGCTGCTACATCGGACGCAACGTAGTCGATCATAATGCTTTGCTGCACTGTGCAGTTGATTAACAGAGGAGTGCGCGGTCTTTTTTCGCAGCTATTTCCTCATCACTGGCTTTGTGACGGTGCTCTCGATGTTCTACGAGAAGAACACTATTATCGTGGCGCGCGAACCGGGGACACAGGTGTGTGGATGACAATTTGGCTATGCTTCTTGTCGCACCTTTCTTTGCATCCATAATGGATCTTGTATTCAACGAACCTGTGTGTTTTGTGCACAATTGCCTTTCAGGATGTGCTTGAGGTCGAGTCGCGACTGCCTCGATTCGACGAGAATTACTCTGTGACGCTTCACTATCGACGGGGAGGCGCATCGCAAGGAAGAGCGACGACACAAACAGTGCGATCCGTTGGAACGTTCATTCGGTGCGATGGGCAGGTGGCGGAGGATGCTGTGCGGAAAGCTGTTGGGAAGCTGTTCAAAACTGCAAAGGGGCTGAAGGAGAAGAGCGGCTGAATGCTGCGCATTGGCGCGTGTGCGTGGCTCGACAATCATTAAAGTTGATCGGTGTTGTCAGTGGGAGAAAGCATAATCCATTTGAGGCGACCTTTGGTTATTGTTCCTGGGACGGAATGTTAATTCAGATCAACAGTCGTCGGGCCTAGAGAGGCTGTCGCAGGAACCCCATTTCAAAAGGTACTAGATGTCTTACAACCACCGAAGGATGAAAGATGTAGGATTCAAGTAAGTGAATCATAATGCGCTGTGATTATGGGCTCCATATACGAGGGAAGAAAGAACTCAAACTGAGGATCACAACTTGTATCAGATGGAAGCATTGTGAGAGCCATACTTTCTTGATAATGTTTTTATGTTTTATGTGGTTAGAGAGAATGGACGCACGCAGAAAGGGATGGAAGTAAGAACGCACAACGCCGCAAACAACGCATGCAAGAAACTATCGGGTCAACAGACCATCAACAACGACATACACAGCAGCAATACAGGATCATTTACAAAGACCTGAGAGACACACTAGACAGCCAGGCTCAGTCCTGGATTTTAAGAATGCTCTTCTTCTCAAGTCCCTCCATCTCTTTGAGCACATATGCAACATTGTAGCGCAGCTCGTGGAATTTGTCAGTGGGCACCTCGAACGTCTTGATGCTGCCGTCGCTGAGAGACATCTGCATCACAACAGAGGGCTTCAACGCACGGGAGAGCGTGCTGGTGGAGATAGCAACATCAACGCGCCACTTCAAGTCGACGATGGAGGGGAGCTGAACGCGGTGCGATTGCAGAGACCGCTCGATTGCATCACGCCTGAGTTGTGATGAGACATCAATTGATCGCATGCATGTCAGTTTCATCAAATCATACAGGGCCGACAGTACACATAAGCATAGGCACGTAGGATTCAAGTCAGTGTCTTTGGCGTTGTGCCCATGGACTCCACACATGCGCATAGAAAAGACTCTCGTGTGCATCCTCGCTATAGCACATAATTGCAATGATGCGCACCGTGGTCCCTGAACAATCGATGCAATGTCCGTTGCAAATTCAGCGGGAATATCCAGCTCCTTCAAGTCGTCTCTCAATTGCTCCGCCTTCAACGAAATCTTTGGCAGACGAATCGCAAGTTTGAGCAGGGTGTGTAGGCCAGTAATGATAGTACCAGTGTTGTCGTGGTTCAAGGAGCCGCCATGGAGAGCCTCGATGCGCCCCTCGCTCACTTCATATCCCTCCAACACTTCAACCGCAACTGGGCAACGAATCGTCCGACAAGCACATGAATGTTAGAAGTTAGGAGACATGTCAGCGTTACTGGATATTCAACAGAGTATATCATACTATGGCACAGTACACTCTCAGTGCGCACATTATCGCTCCGGATGAACGGAGAAAGAAGTCAAAACAAACAAATTAATTCACGACTCCGTTGCATTCCCAAAGAGATGCATATGCTGCATAGCATATTGTGCCTTGAATTATGTGCTCAGATACCTTCACTCAATGTCGAGTGGCAGATACACACCCTGCAATGCTTTACGAAAGGCGTCCCGGTCCTTCTCAATCTCTTTCAATCGCTGCACCATGCGCTTAATCTCAACCGGCACACGCCCTCCGTAGAAGGGTGTTCTGTCCAAAGCAGCGGACATTCTCTTTACTATAACGGAGCTACACGTTGGGTATTGACTGCATTGTTTTGCACAAATCAAACTAACCATTGAACTTTCAAGCAGCAGACACTCTCTCACCGGCAGTTTAGCCAAACAGACAGTGGGCAAAATATCCCGGATGAATCGTATTACCACCCCGGATGCGGATACACATCGGCACTTTCAAAGGCACCCAAGTGAAAAAAATTCAGCGCTGCTGCTCGTCTTGACTGAGTAAAATTGCCGGCCACTGTATTCTCACTGTGAATATGAAGGCCTCGTTGCCGCAACAGCACAGCGGCGGTGTGAAGGAGTGGGCGTCACATGGCGTGAAGTGGGGACTGTCCACTGGCGCCACTGTGGAAGGCCTCGCTCGGGGCTCCGCGCCTGCTGCGATCACATCTTTTTTTCATTGCGCATCATTTTGGGGATAGCACAGCTCAACAAGCGGCAACGCAAACATGACACGCTTTCGTTCGCTGTGGCCGATGCACCCGCCCATGCATTGGTGCATACCGCACGTCGCCGAGCCCGGCCCGTTATGGAATGCAGCTAGCTGGGTCATACTGAAAATGGTCGGCGGATCCTCCCGGCTCTTCATGAGTGGGTAGGCTGACTTTGCTGTGCTATGACATCGGCTGAAGACATCGTATTGACGCCTATTCTCTGTCTTCACCCACACGGCCTTGCAGATAATTTTGCTGATCTACGTGTCATCAACAAAGAAGTGCTGATGAAGGCCATTGACGAGCGACCACCGGGAGTCCCACTGCTCACTGTCTGCAACCACATGTCTGTTCTTGATGATCCGATGCTGTGGGGCATGCTCCCTCTGTCGTACTTCAGACCGGGGAAAGTGCGGTGGACAATCGCCGCGGAAGACATTTGCTTCATGCGGAAGATATACGCGCTGATTTTCGGTCTTGGTCAGGTGAGTGAGCAACCACTGCGTGCCGCAGGTGATGTCTGTATTCGTGTGATTCGATCCCAGATCAAATGACTCACTTTCGCTTGTTTATCCTCCTATCCCAACATCCCCATCTCGCCACGTCAACCACGCGACTGTTATGACCTGGCCCACACACAGGTGTTTCCGGTGCGGCGTGGCGCAGGCGTCGTGCAGTGGCCGGTCACAGACTTTGCCGTCGACATGCTCAACAAGGGGCAGTGAGTAGACGCAAAAATGTTCCTTTGTTTCATCTAATTACGCACAACTTTTCGCAGAGAATGTTGGAACTTAGGGTGAGTGTCTAACAGGGGGTTCGCGTGACATGGCTGTGTTGTGCTCCTCAGGTGGGTTCACATTTTCCCCGAAGGCAAGATCAATCCCCTCAAGAATGTCTACCGAATGAAATGGGGTGTTGGTGAGATGATTGCACAGTCGCGTGTGCCCCCAATCGTCCTCCCTTTCTGGCACGAAGGCAAGTGGCGCCTATATATGTACACTTGTTTTCTCTCTCTTGCTTTTTCGCATGTGCGTTGAATGTAACATCGTCGTGTGTGTAGTTGCCATAGCGGTGGATATGCATAAGAAACAGGTGTCTTTCATGTGAGTGCTTGCGTGTATCGTTGTGGTATCTTACGCCGAATCGACGCTCGCATCGTGGTTTGTCATCAGTATTTCGGGGCTTTTGTTATATCACTGACTGTATATTGTGTAAAGGCGCCCCTGAATCCATCGCTTACATTGGCTGACACATTGTTTGCTCCACTATTGTCTGCTGCATGTGCTCACATACATCCCTCCTTCCCCTAAAGGTATGGAGGATGTCATGCCTGACGACAACTCTCCGCGTATTCCGCGCCCATTTAAAAAAGTGACCGTTCTGGTTGGTGAGCCGTTGCGGTTTGATGCGCTTGTGCAGCATCACAGGAATGAGCGATCCTCGGAAGAAACCTTGCGATCAGCAATCACCGACGCTGTGCAGCACTCGCTGTGGGCGCTTAAGGCTGAGATGGCCAACATACACGCCCCATCCCGCTCACAATGAAATGCCCTTTGGCTCGTGCACATTGGCTCTGTCTCTGTCAGAGCGGCGTCTGCGTAGGTATTATGTGCGATTGCTGTGTGGCAAACACGCTGCAGGTTAGTGGCCCTGAACGCCGCCGTGACACATCCATGGTGTCCTCAAATGCATTTAGAATTCAGACATTGCTTTAGGTGGAGGTACTTTTCATTCTCTTTTTTGTTGGTTGTTCTCAGTTCGAATTGCTTTCGGCTGCCTCAACTGAGTGATTAGGTCACCGCTGCTACTCCCTAGTGCACGTAACGAGGCGCGTAGTGCAAGCTCGAGGCATGCGCACGACGAAAAAAAATGCTGTTATCCCATTCCGATTCTTTTTTGAAATTCTTTTATGGCAAAGCAAACGCAGACGCAAACAGAGCAAAATGGTTTTTATAAATACGAAGAAACCAAAAACACACTAAGGTGATGGCGTCGAAGGTGCCGCAGACGCAGGACCCACGTCTATCTTGGTGGCATTGATCCCGTCGGCCATCTCCACAGCCTCGGCGTCCGTCGGTATGGCATAGTCGATGTCCCCACCGAGTTCCTCAAGCGTCTTGTTCTTCGTCTCCGGGACAAAGTACGTGCACAGGAGACCCGCAAAGTTGACAGCAGCGAGGATGCCGATGGTCTTCTGGAGGCCGATGTTGTCCTTCATGGTTCCAAAGCCAAAAGTCCCGATGATCGCGCCAGCCTTGCCCCACGCCGCAGATATACCGTGGGCTGTGCTCCGATACTTGGACGGGAAGAGCTCGGCAGGAATGACGAACGTCGTCGAGTTGGGCCCCCAGTTGGCAAAGAAGAAGGTGAGTGCATAGAGGGCGACAAAAGTGGGGACATGGTTGCTCTTGAGGCTCGTGTAGTCGCCAGCGAGAATGGCCATGAAGAGCGTCATCATCACAAAGCCCATCACTTGGATCTTAAACCGACCCATCTTCTCAATGGTCGCAACGGTCATCCAATACCCTGCAAGTCGATGAATTCATAATGGTGTCATGGATCCGGCAACTGTCGTGTGTTTGAAATCCGCCTGCAGAGCAGCATACCGCACAGTGAGAGCGCACACAACACGTGTCATGGTGGTTGAGACTCACCTGGGATCGTGGAGCACAAGGCAATGAGTGCCTGTGCGCGCGCAATACGAAACGCCTCCGTCGTCACATCCATGGTGTACGCTGGTGGGAGCCATCCAATTGCCGTAAACACGTCCGACTGGAACAGATTCTGGCTGTAGAATGCAATGTCGAGCAGGAACCAGGTCGACGCGCACCCGAACAGCTGCACGCCAAACTTGCGCAGAAACTGACGCCATGTGAAGTCGCGCCGGCGCTGGACAGTTTCGGTCGCGTCCACTTCCCTTCCGAGCACCTGACCCATGTCCTTGGCCGCCTTGGCCGCGTCGCCCTGGACAAACATTGTGAAGCGGGACGTCTCAGGCATTCCAAGACGAGCGTACATGGTTGCCGCAGTGGGAACGGCGCCGAACATGAGCACAATGCGCCAAATGTAGTCGGCAGATGCGTTGTGTCCCATAAAGATGGAGGAGACCACAATGGAGACGATCGCTGCAAAGAGAATGCCGGTGCCTTGCATTGCAAACACGGCCGCGACGAAGCGCCCTCGGTTGCTCTTGCTGGAGTACTCGCTCATAAGGGTTGCGCTGAGGGGATAGTCTGGCGAATGCACAAATCAAGTTGAAGGTTGGGATCGTGTTAGATCGTGTCGATGACATTGGGTATTGCGCACACCCCCGCGAATAAAGAATCGGAGTCCTGTGATATGTCGTGCTGGACTTACCTCCGCCAACACCGACGCCAAGGAAGAAACGGGCGACGCACAAAGTGCCAACAACGCCGTCTGGGGTCGAGCCAAATGATAGTCCGCTCATCAGCGCAAAGGCGATCATCAGCCAGAGAGTCAGACCGAAGACCTTCTTGCGACCATATCTGCAGTGAGTGGTGCGTGAATGGTGGGCATTCATCGGGGGATTAGCATATCGGCCTCATGATCGGAGCTGTCCCCCGTTTGAGATATTAACTGTTCAAGATGTGAGGATATAATCCAAGCTGCTTTTACTAACCTGTCGCCGAGATACCCGAAGATGAGCTGCCCAGTGAGAGTTCCGCAGAGTGCCACGCCCTTGATCGCACTGTCGATATTGGGCGGCATTGCGCCGGGGACATAGTATCGAGCATCTGCAGGCGAGACTCCTTCGTTGATTATCTTTGAGTATTTTGAGCCGCAAACGGTGCTGTTGCCGTAGTAGCCCGCCTCGAGGCAGTCTGTGTGTGAAAAGTACGCGATGTCAGGGTAGTAGACCCGGCCGATCGTTTTGGTAATCAGCGAGATGCTGAAGAGATCATAAGCATCACAGAAAAACCTGCGAGAATTGAGGGAGAAAAGGAAGTGGGAGGGTTAGACTAAAGTACTGAACAGCACGACACAAACGGGTGACTCAGATGCGTGACAATTGCGTGACAGCACTGAGGACGCCGGCCGAGCATTAGGGAACTGGATCAACGAACCCCATGCCCGCAATGATGACGGTCTTGATGTGGTACCACGACGTTTCAGCTCCGTCGAGAGCCTCCAGAACAGACTGTCCATGCGGCTTGGCTTGTGGCTTGGCGTCAGCCATTTTCCTTGTGGGCCCGCCGCGGGTTCGCCGGTGAGATGACGAGGAGTGAATCCCGGGGCCGGTCTGCAGTCTGCTTGCGTTCCGAGGATCTCAGTCCTCTGTCAGTGCTTCTTCAGTTGTCTCTTTCTAATCAGATGCAGTGCGCCTTTTATACTGGCGAAAATTTGCCCGCATGTGCTCTTTGACCATGTGTGGGCGAGTAGACTGTGAGGAAAAAATGTGAGTTTTCCTGGCTATTTATCAACAGCCACCTTTGTGCTGGTCGTGTAGGAAGTGCGTGCAGGAACGGGACGATGGGATTGGTTACCGTCATTCCAAATCAGCCAATGGCAGTGGCAGGGAAGGCCACGCTCAAGTGGTGATCAACGGGAAGGATGGGCTGTGTATAAACATGGAGGCACATTGTATGGACTGTGTATGAACACTGCCAGGAAGCCCAGCACCGATTGGCTGGCCAGGGACATGCGTGCATGCGATTGGTCGACGCTCTGAACGTGCGCAATTGCATGGCAACTTATGGACGTCACGCGGCAAAAGTGTGCAAAGGCTGTACCTTATCTCAGTCGGCGAATTTGGCGTATTTGGCCGCAACGAGGCCCGCACTGAGCCGCAGTACTGCCCGCGGCCGCATACACCGGACTCATTGCCACTGCACCGACTGCCGAAGCGGCACACCCGGCGGCTGCACTGACACACCGACTTTACTGCACACACACACAACACTCGCACACGAACACACGCACACGAACACACGCACACGCCACTGTACCGACTCACACATAAGCAAACACACCCGGACACCGACGCTCAAAGGATACATGCACGGCACGCCATCAGTACACACACACACTGCGCGCGCATACACAGTGCGCGCACACACACGCATAGTTAATACCTGACCGTCGGCGCACCGGCACCATACTGCCGACTGGCTACCCACTGACTAGCGGCGGCCCGGCACGGCACCAGCCTGCTGACGATTCAGTATGTCAATTACTCCCCGTTGCGGAGTCGGCATAATCTGATTTCCCGCCGCACTGCCGTGTGTGCCGAGAAACTTGCCTTGCCGTGGCGTTGCGAAATCGAGACTGCCATGCACAAGCTCATGCACCAGTCATGACACCTCATTGCCGGCCGCGGGCCGCTTACACATCGGCGAAAAGCTGACGACGGATATGAGCCGCTGCCGCACGGCACCGGCCGGCAGTCGGTACACATCACACGGCATGACTGGCACTCACAAACTGACATGCACTGATCTGATATAAATTTGCGCACATTTATACACCGCGACACTGCACATGCACATATTTTCTGATATATATAATTATTTATTACTATATACACATCTATATATTTGTGAGTATTAGATATCATGGCACTGACGCCCGGTATTTTCACTCACGACCGACACACCGCAACTGACACCTGAAGCCCGGGCACACAAGCTCTCGGTCGGCACTAAATGACGGCCCATGCCGATCGATGTGCCACTGTCCGGCCGCCCGGCCCGGACTGCTCAGTGGCTCACTGCAGGCTGAGCGGCGGCGGCCCGGCGGTGCGCCGCCGATTAGACCGTCAGAGGTTCGTGCGACCGATTTCGAATGCGCATAGTCGGTTGGCCGTCTTGCTACCCTAGCTGCAATAGATGTTTGGAGGTTCTGTCCGTGACCGCACCGTGACGGCCGCCGTTTCACAACTGAAAACAACTCCGGATTGTGAGGGTCGGGCTATTATTAGCAGTCACTTGATGCTCTAATATCACCAAATATGGATATACTTCAGACAGCTCCCTTATATGGCTTATTATCATCAATGTAATTCTACATACGGTATCTTGAAATTGGCGGGAGAAGTTCTTCAAAAATGGCGCCAATACCGATGCCGACAGATTTCGCGCGCACTTTCGTCAGTGCACCGGCTCACTCATACAGTCACACGCTTGCAATCGCGAAAGCGATTGTCAGCCTTCGAAAGGCACTTAACACTGCTAATATTGGGGAAAAATATAGTGAAACATCTCAAGCCTCACTTTGAAGGAAAGTAGTCGGAACCTGGAAAAAATTGTCCACATCGAACCACTTCGTGAAAATGTCAAAGCGACCTGGTTGGTATACATATGGGTTTCGATGTCCCCGCTGCACACCGACATTATGTGGTGTGCTGTCTTTGTATGCTCACTGGCCTTCCGTTGGCGCGCAATTTCTTTTTGCACTCCCTTCACATCTTGAACCCTTTGTCTCGCTCCACCGTCTAATACATGTATTTCTGTGCACTTAATTTGTATTGCAGGGGCTGCGGCAATGCCCACGCCCGGAGGCATGAAACAAAAGAGCTTGCTATCTTTTTTTCGATCACCTACACTCGGTGACAAACCGTCGATAAAAGCTGCGCCGGGCACAACTGACGCAGGTGAAACAATCGATGGCACCGCCCCCATGAATATCGATTCCGCTAGCAAAGTTGACATGTCGTCCCCGGTGTCCCCGTTGATGTCTCCCATTATTTCCACTGAGAGGAAAGCGGATGTGCACGTGACAAAGAAGGTCGTATCAACCCCCGTTGTGCGACGCCCGCCATCTCCTCCGCCAACACTCACGTCTGAAAACTCAGTGGAAAGGAAGCGTCCGAATGATTCGCCGACTCTTCAATCTCCGGCAAACGCAATGCAGGCGTCCGTCCCTACAAGCGCGTCTCCCTCTTCAAGCAAGTGCAAGCGCACAAAGGACGACGACGGCGAGACAGAACGGCCCACCAAGAAGGTTCGTGCGATCGATCCCGTGGCAGATGACGACGGATCGGAGGAGGCTGTCCCTCGTCGCCGCATTCGAAAGCGCGTCATGTACTCTGACTCCGAGGACTCTGACGCCGGGGCGGTCGCACCTCCCGCGAAAGTGGCTCGGTCACGTGGTGCTGCGTCGCAGGGACCGGCAGCACAGAAAAAGCGGCGGGGCGGCCGATTGAGCGACTTTGACGACAGCGGCGACGAATACAATCCCACCAGTGACGCTGGCGCAGCTGATGCCGGCAATGGCGACGAATCGGAAGATGATGGAAGCGAGGGTGTGCCTTCTGAGGGCAGTGACAACGAGGAGGAGGACACTCTGCGTGGGCGTGCGCGAAAGGGTGGCCGTGGCGGCAACAAGCCAAAGCCGGCAGGGAAAAAGGGGAAGAACCAGTCACCTGTCGTGGGTGAATCGCTCGTCGTGGAACACACCGAAAAGCAGTTGGTTACCGCTGTGCCGGCGGCGGCGTCGATTGATCTGAGCCGCTTTTTGGCCTCTCCGCCGTCATCGCGCGCCCAACCCGCCGACGGCGATGCTCTTAGTCGAATGATGTCACCGCCACTGAGCGCAGCATCGAAGCTTAAGTCGCCCACTCCTCTGGGGTCTTCCTCTGCGGCTGCGGCAAAGAAGGCCGCGTCTCCGTCAGCAATGGCCGAGCGCGGAGACGAGCGGTATCCGTGGCTTGCGAGTGTGCGGGACGCGCAGGGCAGGAAAGAAGGTGACGCCGAGTACGATCCAACGACGCTTTTCGTGCCAAAGTCGGCATGGGACAAGTTCACGCCCTTTGAGAAGCAGTACTGGACCATCAAGAAAGACGTGCGTATATCTTATTGTTGTCTGCGTGATTATGTGTGACTGAATTAGCTGTCTGGATTTTCTTCTGTGGCATCGCCTTTTGGAATTGCCTGCAGTTTGCTATGTCTGTTTTCCCATGAGATTGCTGAAACTGCTTCCAAACCGTTTGCCTGTTTTGCCCAGCATTGGTCAACGATTGTCTTTTTCAGGAAGGGCAAGTTTTATGAACTGTATGAAAAGGTGCGTGTGGGGTACAATGCAGCTGCCTGACGCCGTACACACACGAACCAAAGTGATCGATCATGAGTCATATTTGTTCATGCGATTTTTCCCGCGCTTGTTTGACCTTCGACGTTGCTAACTTTGCCACTGGCTAATATGTGCGTGTGTGTTTGTGCGGACATGCAGGATGCACTTATCGGGCACCGGGAATTCGACTTGAAACTGACTGACCGGTGCGTGTTTCTGCTCCTGACTCCCATGTTCCAAAACAGACGCGTGCCAACAGTGTGTTTGTTTGTTTTTTGCCGTGTGTATTTGCCCTATGGCAAGACTCTACAGCCTTTTGCAAGTGTTTATCCAATGACAATTCGCTTAAGTTAACCATCAGCCTTGTTGCGGACTTCACAAAATCACACACAGCGTTAACATGTGCATGGCGGGTGTCCCCGAAGCGACGTTCACCATGTGGGCAAGCAAATTCATCGGCATTGGATACAAAGTTGCGCGTGTGGACGAGGCGGAAACTGCGCTGAGCAAAGCAATGAGGGAGAAACAGACGAGCTCAAAAGCAGAGAAGATTATCCGAAGGGACCTTACTGCGGTGCTCACGGCGGGCACACTCATGGGTGACTTCGTTGTCAGCGACTCTGCAGAGCACATCATGGCAATCAAGGTCTGTGTGCGTGCCTGCGCATGTCGGTTTGTGTGTGTGCGTGTGTGTGTGTGTGTGTGTGTGTGTGTGTGTGTGTGTGTGTGTGTGTGTGTGTGTGTGTGTGTGTGTGTG
>CALSCR010003715.1:0-15627 GCA_943704495.1 Pigoraptor chileana | reverse complement strand
CCGGCCCCCGCCTCCACACCGACACCCACACCGACACCCACACCTACTGCTGCCACCCCCGCCCCCGCGCCCGAAGTGGCGAGTGCAGCGCCCGCCGAAGCAAAGACAGAGTCTGCTCCCGCCGCAACCGCGCCATCCAACTTCGAGCAGGATGAGGCGCCGGAAGTTGACGAGCGCGTGCAAATGGAGAGCGAGCAGCTGTTCACCGATCTTTTCTACCGCACGTCGAGTGTGTCTGGTCCGAGCGCATCTGCCGTCGCTGAGACGGATTCGCTTGCGCTGCCCTCTGGAGGTGCGATGCAGCGCTCGTGGTCTGGTACTGGTCTCGCCAAGGCCATGCGACAGAGCCTGTACGTCGCACAACAGCAGAACCCCGACAAGAAGGACGACATTGGATCCGCCTTCAACGCACTCGATGAAATGCTCGGAGACCTCAGCAAGCAGCTCGAGGGCCTCGACTTTTAATTTGAAACGCCCCGTAATGTTCTCCCTGGCTCGCTTGTTTAAGCTGCTAGGATGGCGTCTGTTTTTTGTTTGTTTGGCGGTTCATGTCGATATATTTGCAGGTTCGCAGATGCCTTTGTGGTTTTTTTGGTCTTTTTTTTGCGTCGTGAAGCGTGTTTATGTAGCTGTGTGTTTGCCTGTCGTCCCGTCGTTGCGCGTGAAATTGCATTGCATTGCTGTAATGTCTCTTGTGTCGGTTTGCTCTGTTGGTACCACGTTGCACATAAATTGCTGGTATTATTGTGTTTCTGTTGTTGGATTGTGTCGAGTGCACTTTTGGATGATCCTCTACAACCGGAGTGCCCGTGAGAACGTTTTTTTGGTAACTCATATCTTTTCATTGCCAATTGCAAAATAACGAGTGACAAACATGAGCTTAGTAAGGCCCTTCCCCTTTCCCTGTTTACATTAATGCAAACACACCCGTTTGTTATAAACAGAAAAAAAACCGCCCACAATTTTATCGAGACGCGACGCGACGCACGCACGCAAATCGCAGCAATGCAGAAGTTAAAATTTCTTGGTCGACATTCGGCAACCACAACAATATAGTTTATGAAACCACAGAATAAGCAGCACTTTGCTGGCGACCACCACGCCGACTATTCCTCGTCGCCATCGAGGCCGACATGGTCGATAGCAGCCAAGGCCTGCAACTCTGACGAAGACAGCGCGATGTACCGAACGGCGGACAGCTTTGCTGCGAGCATCCGTCGCTTCGCCGTCTCTGAGGCCAGTTGCTCTGACAGGTAGGCGTTTTCCTGGAGCAGAAACTGCGATCCATCTGTCATGGACTTTTCCGTGGAGCGTGATATGGAAACAGCGCTCGTTTCGACGGTTGCCACGCACGACACGTCGGTTGCCAGGGACCCCGCCGCGGGACAATGGGGCGCCTCCGTGGTGCATGTGTCGTACCCGGCGTCGTTGGCAGAATCGCAAATGCTCCCACCGCTCACATCAAGCGCAAACCGGAGCGTCGTCTCCATGGACACGCGCTCAACTCCAAGGCCGAGATGTTCTCCAAGGCGCGAAAGGCTGTCAGAGTCCATCGACTCCGTTGTTTCGTTCAACAGCGCGCGCAAAGACATACCCGCGTGATCGGGAGGACTGCTAGTGTGGGCGTGCTCGTGCTTGTGCACGGCAGGGGACACAGATGATGGGGATTGATTCGAATTGCTTTCCTCGGTCGCTGTGGGTGCGGGGGACGAGGGCGCAAACTGCTTTGTTGCATATACCGGCGCCACAGAGGTTGCATTTGCAACAACACTCGGCGAAGATTCAGCGCCGATCTCAGCTGCGCGAGATGGCTGGTCTTTTGTCAGTGGAAACGCCAGCGTCGCAAACAATGCTTCATCCGTCATTTCGACATTTGCGCGCACGAGTTCGAGGGCGCGGCGAAGGGCGTCGCGCTCCCTCGTGACGGCGTCGATTGTCTCTTCCATTTCGGACATGCGTGCGAGCAGAGGCGCGCAGTGCTCCGAGACGAGAGACTCAACAATGCGGTTGAGCACGCCGCGGTCAAACGGACTGGTTGATGTGGGAGGCTGCTCGCTGTCGTCGCCACTCGCCGCCTCCCGCGACACAATCGGAGAAGCCAATGCTGCATTGCTGTGATCGCTGTAATTCAAGACAGGCGGTGCATCGCATCCCACAATTCCATCAACGTTTCGTCGATTGTTGAGCCCGGCAGCGGGAAATGTCACGTGATCCGAGGCGGGCGACAGGGTATCGTGTGCCATCGCGACATTTGAAGGCGCGAGGTCGCTTACGCTGAGCCTCCACGTGGCCTCGAGTGGATCCGAGTGCCTGCCGTCGTCGTCAGGTTCCATGCACCCGTCCTCTGTCGGCTGTTCGTGCAGCTCAAATTGACTCTCCACAGCCTCCTCACGTGTCTCCGCCGCGTCCCCATATGCAGCAGCACAGTCGCGGCGGTTACCGGGATCGTTCAGCAATAGACTGTCGTTTGTATCGGCGTCGGCAACTCGCGCACTCTCCGCAATGGTGCCAGAAACCCGGATGCGGATTGCGGTGGGAGCGGCCCCATGTTTTGCCGAGCGCGTGAAAAAATCCGCCGCCGATTCAACCGCCCCAGTGTCTTCATCATCATCATCATCATCTTCAGCACCGTTCTCGACAATGTCGCAAAAATCAAACGATCCATCTGTGGCGCTGCGAGTCTCCCCCTCGCCACCTTTAACAAGGATGCCATCTAAGGGCTGAAACTGCGCCGGGACTGCGTGCGATGCGTGCGTGCGTGCATGCTCCACGGACGACTGCGAGGAAGGAGGCATTCGTAAGGATGCCGAAGGTGAGTTGAAGGCTGTCGGAGGACAGTATCCGCCCACTCGCCGGGATATAAAGTCGGTCATATCGACAGAGAAATTGCTGATCGACGACGACCGCGATGACGTCAGCGGCAGTTCCCGCGCCTGTTGGTCGACGTCCGAGGGGTGAAAGTGCTGCCGTTGTTGTTGTGCAGGTGGAGAGGTAAAAGAACACGAGGGTGTGTGCGAGGGGGGACACGAATGTGGATTTGAATCAGTTGTCTATCATCGCATGCCTTCGACAAAATCTGAGGTGGTGTGTGTGTGTGTCTGTCAGCGGCGTCTTGATGCAACTCGCACGCAATATGCAAGGGATGGGTGTTGCGCCACAGAACGATACACCAACTACAGAAGAGAGGTTGGATGTCGTCAGCGTTATGCCCATGGGATCCAACACAACTTCGGAAGAGAGAAGCATATGGGGAAACGTCCTATACAAGACACACAACATCGAATCGAACACAGGGCTATGCATACCGGGACTTCGTTCTCCTTGACGTCCGAGGAGTCCCCAAAGTGAGCGCTCTTTGGATAATACCGGACGGTCGTCGTCGTTGCTGTTACGGTTTCTCGCATTGTCGTGGTGTGTGTAAATGGAGATGGAGCGATGATCGACGAGTTGTTGCTGTTCCACGACGTCTTCAGCGTGACGGGTGCGCCGTTACGTGGCTGGATCTTGCGTGTCCGCACTTGTGAGGATGAAGAGGGCGCCGGAGTTGCCTTGACAACTGCATTGGATGCCAGATCGGCATTCTGCAACACACCACATCGTCAATATAAGCAGAGACAAGAGCCCGCACGGATGTGTCATTGGAAGACGGGACCATGCCAAAAGTGTTGCCTGCGAGGTCACTGGTGATGCCATCCACAGTGCGATATGGGAGCGGCGTTTGCGCGAAATATTGCCACTGCTCACCTCCTTTGCATGCATCAGACTCGACAGTACTTCCTTCTTGAATTCTGGCGACTTTGTGAGGGCACTAAGCGTCCTGTAAATTCAAGGTCGGCATGCCAAGTAACAGATTAAATGTGCAGTACAACACACCAAATCCACATTGAAATCAGATAAAAAGCACGCAAGATTGCACAAGAACTGACAACATGCGGCAGCACCATCCAGCTTACATTTTCCCCGAGAGACTGCTTGGCGTTTGTGGGTTATTGGGCGCGTGACGTGTGGACAGCGGCATCCGGGAGGTCGCGGTTGCCTGTGCCCCGCCGCTGCTAAGATGCCTCCAGTGCATCTCCGACGTCGACATTGTAAATCCACTTATCCCTTTATCCGGGACTCCACTCTCACACGTTCACAGCAAACACAGTGATAGTATTGTAGCCGTATGCAGAAAAAGGAGTGAGATTATAAAAACTTTTGTTAGCAAGCAATGTGTGATTTGTTCGTCGGATGCCGATTCAGCTGTTTGCTAAAAATCAAAATTTGAATTTGGCGCCAACTCACGTGATCACCTAACGTGGTCACGTGCCGGCGGCAGCCAAAAGAGCGAATACATTTTACTGAACTGAGGATATTTGACTAAGATAAATTACTCGTACAATCTTTCAAGTGTAGCTTTTTCTACACGACTTAATCACTCTTTCCTGTAAAGCGGCGCTGCTTGTGCATGATCGATGGAGTTTGAGCTTGCCTTCGTTGGGTTCTCGCTGGTTGCGGGTATTGCCTGCATCATCCTCATACTGCGACAACCGCACGTGAAGAAAGCCAAAAATCCAACTCCTGGACAGCATGTCGAGTGAGACCGCTGGGTGTGTATATGTAACATACCACGAATGCATCCCGCGCAGTTAAGCGCGCAGTATGTGTTGGGAATGGAGTGCTTGTTAGAAAGGACTATTAACACCTTGTTCTTCGTTGCACAATTGGATGCATCAGATTGAGCTGAATGTGGGTTAATCTGAGTAGCGGCCCCTCACAATTGTTTTTGCGATATTATCACTCACAGCGTCATGAATATTCTTGTCCAGTTGACACTGGGCTGTCACATGGAAGATTAAACCGTCCCCGGTTTCCGTCGATGAGGGACGAAAGTGTATGCGCAGACACGCACATGCCACTGTTCTACGTAAGCCCAGATGGCTTACAACCATGCATCTGACGCGAACGGCAACTGAAAGCGCATGTAATATCGTACACACTTATATAGTCGGCTATTCGGACTATTGTTCCTAAACCATGATGCTTTATAATCACTGCAGACTCTGCATTAGTTAGATTCCGCAATTAGTGTTCAATATAAACATGATTTCTGAAAATCATTGGAGGAATGAGTATACGGGTGTGATTGCGTGCATGTCAATATATGTGTGTGTGTTTGTGTGCATTGTGTGCGTGAGTCTGTGTGTATATGCAAGTGTGTTTGTGTCGTGTGCATGAAAGCAGGGAGAGTCGTTAATCACGTGACCATGACGTCATGGTCATTGCATACGCTACAGCAACGATTGAGACCCTCACTTTGACTCGTGTGTGACACATAAGATACACGCATGGACACATACACACACGCACACACACACACACACATACACACACACACACACACAGGTAAGGTATTTATAAGGAACATAATTGTGCGTTCCACATCAGCACAATCATTTAGTAGGAACAGCATGAACAGCGCTTCCATTTCATAAATCGTCCAAGAAACCCGCTTGTGCAATTTGACACTCATTTTAAAGTGTGTAATAAGTTCATAAAAGAGAACAAATGACCGACACAAGACCACGCCTTCTGCATACGCAACCATGGTAACAACACTGCTCCCTCCAACGGGTGAGCCCACCACAACGCTTGTCGTGGATCTCCTCACCGCTGCGGATGTGCCGATGAGCGACTTGTATGGCAGTGTCACCGTCGACAAGACCGAACTCCCTGCGAATGTAGCGGACGGCGTCGTCTGTCTGCTCGACTGCTCCGGTTCCATTGGGAGCCACGGCCCCGCTGTCAGTGCGTGCATTCGCAAGTTCATCGACCGCAATCCCGAGCTTACTTCATGCAAACATCAGCTACGAACGGTGCTGTGGGCCACATCCGCGGCCGTCCACACCGGATTTCACGACACGCACTCTAATGGCGGCGGTACCAATCCCTCGGAAGGCGTTGCGGCGCTGTACAAAATGCGCGATGGACCGGCCAATCCCGTGGTGATCCTGTTCACCGACGGCGACATCGGGCGCGCCGAGATGCAGGCGGTGGCCACGCTCCTTACACCGAATTCCATCCACACACTCGTCGCGTTTATAATGGCAGAGGTTCCCGCGCAGCGTGTCTCTGTCATCATGCCCTTTGTGGCGGGATCCAAACGTGCCGTCGTCTACGCACTTCCCACACGTGACCTGGCAAAGATGAGCAGCGGCGAGATCAACCCCGCCGCAATCCACAGGCAGAATTTCGAATCCGGAGCTTCCCTAGTGTCCGCCGTGGACATTACATTGTGCGCACGCATCCCGCAGGGCGCATGTGTTGTCGGACAGGAGGGAGACACACTGTGGTACGTGAATGCCATCCGTCTGACGGAGAGCTCCATGACACCCACGCAGATGGTCGATCGCAACCTCCAAATTGCAGTGCTCGATTGCCTCCGCAGCTTCCAATGCCGCGGCGATGCCCGCAGCGTGCAGCGACTACGCGCGTGGTTTGACAGGCACACAACGCGATCAGACTTCCGCGCCGCCCTCAGCACGCACATGGAGCCCACACGCGTTGCCACCGCGAGGGCCACACTCCACACGATGCTCGGACGAGTCACCCGACAGCTCCGCGAAAACGAAGGTCGACGCGACGCCGGTCTTGACGAGTGCGTGCGAAAAGCGTCCCGGGACGTCGCACGTGCCGAAGCCGAAACACGCGGGGAAATACAGGAGCATCTTGTACGATGGGTGACCCTGCGACAGTTTGTTTCGCTGTTCAACGAGCGTCTGCGCACCGAAGACACAGTGGCGGTGCTGCAAACGGGGCTCCAGTCCATGGGCATTGCGGCAGACCTCGCGTCAAAGTTCAAGCGCACAACTACAGTCGTAGACGACGCCGACACAACTGATGTCGGTGCATACACGGCAGAGTGTACAATCTGCACGGAAACGCTTCCCGCATGCCTTCTTATTTCCGGAGTTCCTGGCGAGCAGATTGACCGCAAGACGCTCGAGAGCCACCGATTTGCCGGGCCACAGATATTCCCGTGGCTGCGGGAGGGAGTTCTGCCGGGGCTGTACTGTCGTGCATGTGCCGGATGGCTCGTTGCGAACGGCCGCGAGTGCCCTCTCACACGGCGTCCCGTCCACGCGGTGTGCCGCCTCCTGTGCGGTATTGACGGCGCCGACAAGGGCGATGACCGCCGGGGCATTGTCTCTGTCGCACAGGCGGAATCCAACCGCCTTGCCATGCGACATGAGCTCGCTGCAGCGCTTGTTCCTATTGATTCTCCTGTCCGTCCTCACGTGTCACGCCTCGGAGGACTTCTTCTCACCGCAATCGCCGACCCAACCGCAGTGCCGCATCTTTCCGAAAATCCGCTGCGAGACGCGATTGAGTTTCTGGCACGAAACTTGGCCACACTCTCATCCGACAGGCCCATTGAAGAAATGGCGGAAGCGGTTACGGGCGACTTTTTTGGTGCGACTGTCAATTGCGACGCCAACGTGCTTGTCGTCACGGCAGGACTCCTCCTCCGTGGAGACTATCTACCCTCTCCACCCGACAAGGACGGGGCGGTGCGTCGCCTGTTCCGCGCCGCGATTCTGAGGACAGTTGTGCTGCGTGCTCGCGAACTGTGGCTGCTCGAGCAGCAGCACGGCACACAGTCCGCCGCCAGCATCGCGGGAGCTGACGCCTCGGTCATTCGTGCGGCGAACATGTACAGGAATTCGTACTGCAATCTCCGCAAACTCATGCGAAAAGGCGTTTGCCAGTATCCTCACTTCCACATCAAGCGGCTGTTGCAGCTCGTTGCGTGCCCGGATGTCCCGCACATGGGCCCGATCGACGGCGCGAGGGAGCTCCACTACTGGCGAAAACTCAGCATCAAGGCGCCGTTTGCATTCGACGACGAAGAGAGGGCGATGCTGGGGAGCCTCTTCCCCGGCGCGGGATTCGACAGCACCGCGGCGTCTGCGGTTGCGTCCACAACCACAGTTGGAATGCCACTTGGCGTGTTCAGGCTGGATCTCATGGAAGAGCTTGTACAGTGGGACGGCGAGCTGGCGGCAGAGGCGCTTGGGCGGAGGGCGGCGGGTCTCATGAACGGCACGTACGCCCTTGAATACGCGCGGCGCAATCTCGGCATCAACAGCGCCAATGAGCTTGCAGTGTGGGCGTTTGAAGGCGCCGCCGAGGATGTCACAATGAGCGCACTGGCGATTGCGGAGGGCACTGCGCTGAGTCACGTGCGGGGACGCCCGTTTGAGAAGCTTGTGCTGGAGATGCGCGACGAGGAGGCGTCGGGGATTGCGGCAGAAGTGATCAAGGCAATGGGATACGCCCCCGCAAGCGTAGATACCAACAGGTTGGGCGAGGCGTGGAGCCACGTGGCCGGAATGCTTGCCGAACACGTGGTGTTCGCAAAGGGGGTCATTGCGGGTGTTGTGGGTTCCAGTATTGTTCCACACGCATCATGAATCGGCCATTTGTAGGAGAGATTCGATTCGATTCGATTCGATCGAAAGTGAGATGGGGTGATGCGCGCCTTTTTGCGCAAAGGCCATGTCGATTGGGACAGACGCTAGGGCTTGCGTGATCTTTCACCGGCAAACGCAATAAAAGCGACCGAATAATGACACGAATTGGCTGCAACAAACAAAGCGCCTTCCTGAAAGTGCGGGGAAGTGCATGCAAAGGGGCGTTCGACCGTCACAGACCGATATGTAGCAATGGCGTTCGACCGTCACAGACCGATTGCTACAATGAGCACAGACACGTGTGGCCGCACTGTGCAAGTTCCGCGTGCACGATGCCGTGTGTAACTATCCGAGTGAAGACGGCCCTCTTCACGCCCATCCCATTATGTCACCAACAATCGGCGCGAGATACTGCGCGACCTTCATTTGTCCCACCGCATTCCGGTGACCCAAGCAGCCATAGTCACTCGGATAGTCAAGCAGTCCGTCACCGGGTATGCCGATATAATGCGACGACGGGTAAGCGCCGCGCGCAAATGCATCCGACACCTTCTTCACAAGCGCACACGGAAGCGCCGCAGTCCCCCTCCCGCCACAAATGCTCACAATTGTCGGATGCACATGGGCTTCACTGTACGACTTGACGACGCCCCTGAGGATTTTGGAATATGCGTCCTCAAAGGCATCGGCGGCGGCGGGGGGAACGTTGTGGAAATCATTGCTTCCGAGATATATGATGACGAGAGGGGCTTGCAGCGAAGAAGCATAGCGGGAAAAGTCCCAGGTTGATGAAAGTGACGGATCCACTGCGATGGTGCGGTTCCAGTACGCCTGCATAGTTGTGTTGTCTGTTGGTATGACTCCCACGGCATTCTGTACAATGCCCTTGCCCGTCCTGTGCAAACACACCACACACACACACAAACACACACTCACAATTAGCATTTTTTTTTCAACACGTGATAGTTGGTTGGAGTTCAACACGAGAATGTAAGAAAGTAAAGCTATCATAGGGAGGATGCATTTACAGAAATGAAAGTTTACGAGTACCTCATAATTACAAACCACTTTCTGTTGCAAATCGCACTTACCACGCTTCAATATCATAACGTGCACCGAAATGCCTCGCCAGCAACGACGCGAATCCAAGCGCACAGTTTTGGTATGCTTTGAAATCACAAGCGGTTGCAGTGTACACACCGTCGCAGCCGAAACCGTTGGTGTCTGAGTCCCCTAAAAACACGATCTGGCGGCCCATCCTTCGATGATAAAGCCCAAAAGGTGCATGCGCGGCGTGCCGCATATGTGCGTCAAGCAGTCTTGCGCCACCGTCGAGCACGAAGGACTCGATGACGACCACACCAAGAACGAGATGTGGATCATCAAAAATATGGTACGAAGCCTCGGTGAGTTTGACAATCTCAATCGTATGAATGTCACTGTGTACAAGGCCATCTAGAATTGTCCAAGTTTGCATCCCACCCGTCGTCGACAGCCGTGTGGGACTTACTGTCGGCACGCCATCGACTAAAAAGTCGTTTCCGCCGCCGTCCATGCGGATGCCCAGCGTTGTGCTGCCGGTGAAAGCGATGCGAATTGTTACACACGGCCAATCGAAATAAACACGTCGTGTTGAATCGGAAGAGATGCGGGAAATTGTTCTGCCCATATAGTCGATGAAAGGATTTGTGGCGACGATATGTTGTTTCTCCAGAATAGGTGATTGCGGGAATAATGTTGCGAGACAACTGACAAAGAAAGATGCAGCGAGTATAAAGTAAAGCGCATTGGCACACAATGCCCCCTTTCTTGCTGGCATCTTCAAACGAGAGCGCACGTGCAATAATCGCTATGCATAAGCTTCATAAGAACCATCCGTGCGCAAATGGGAACAAGGTTGAAGCATTGAGTGCTGATGTAACGGTGTATTGTGCTGGTGTACCTGTAAAAGCAAAGTTTTCGTTATGTGCATCGCCGTCCGTTGCACTGATCGAATTGAGTGTCCGTATGGGTGACTGTGTGTCGGCCGACGGGCGCACTGAATTTGAATCTGATACAATGTAGCGAAGACGGCTTAATCTGCTATTGCGGCAACGCAAAGTAATGAAGATGCGTTTCTGCAACAAAAAAACGAAACATCCGCACGAGCAAACAAACATACGATAGTACTGAACCCAACAGTTTCTTGACGTTAATGACAAGAAGAAAAGCGCGCCATGAGTTACTTGCTCCGCAGTCTCGCGACAAAGCGAGATGTGGATGATGCGATAAAGAGCACGGAAGACAAGGTCGTTGTGCTTCGGTTTGGAAGGGACACGGACGCCGTGTGCATGCAGCTCGATGACATTGTGAGTGAGTGTGTCTGAGCATTCGTTTTGCTTGGAAATGCTGGCGTCGATGCGCACTGCGCCCATGGAACAGTTCAATGACGGACGTCGATGGTGCCCTTTCTTTGTCGTAGTCAACATTGCATCTTTTTCATCAAACACAAAGCCACTATCCGTTGCGCACTTGTGTGTGTGTGTGAACACGTCTGTACGTCAATCGCTCAAGTAACTGGTTTTTCGCGTGTGCTTTACAGCTGCTTCGCGCAGAGGCGAAAGTGGCCAACATGGCCTCCATCTTCACCGTTGACGTCGATGCCGTCCCGATTTATGTCCAGTATTTTGACATTTCCCTCATCCCAGCAACGATATTCTTCTTCAATGCACAACACATGAAAGTGGATTACGGGTGAGCATATGCATTCGGAGATGCACTGATAGTCAGTTTGTCCATTGACTTTGTTGTCCATTTCTGCCGTTCCTCTATCACTTCTGCCATTCCTCTATGGATTCAATCAAGCACCAAAACCACGTGCGTTCCTGTTCACACACTTCAGCCGGCGTTCTCACCCGTGACAAAAATACCTTTTCTTATGCATACCAATCCCACGGACATTTCCTCAATTTTGTTACACCGCACAAAAACACACTTTTTGTTCTCGCAGGACGCCCGATCACACAAAGTTCATTGGGTCGTTCTTTGACAAGCAAGATTTCATGGACCTGATTGAGGTCATCTACCGCGGCGCCATGCGCGGAAAGGTCATTGTTGACTCGCCGATCGAGCGCAGTCGTATCCCCCACTACGATCTGCTCTTTAAAGGATACTGAACCTATCGCAGATGGCTGCCACCCTTGTGCTTTGATCAAGTTTGGGCCCAAAAGCGTCGGCGACAAATGTAATCGGCGACGCCTGCAACACATGTTGATCCCGAGCAAAGCAGCGCAGCGAACCAAGTTGGCTGTCGCACGCAAAAAAAATGGCGGTATTTCTTAATGCCGCTACTTTTTTTGTGTTGTTGTTTGGTGTGGATCGAGGGAACGTCGAACCGCCGACACGCGTGTCGTGTGTCTCCACGCACACCTTCCCACTCCATTTGTCGACAAAGGACAGACAAGTTTTCCCTTGCGACTATGCGCCATTCCCTGAGGTTCGCCCCCGACGCGCATCACAGGACGACGACCTCCAACTCCTGAAAATGCAGCAATCGCGCAATGTCCCTGTCGTCCCTCACAACTGTGTTCGGCAGCTTTCGTACTTTTGAAATGCGCGCGGGATCCACTGAGAGCTCGCCTGAAAAGAGGCGAACAAGTCCGGCAAATCCGCTGCATCTCGGCAGTTCGGCCTCAATGAAATCGCCGTCGCCACAGTCTGCGATGCGCAATTTCAAGACAACTGCGCCCGGTGCGACGCCAAGTGGATTTAGTGAATATGGAGAGTTCGACGGACTCGCGCGCGTCTGAATCAATGGCGAATCAACGGCGACGACCGACGCTCGTTCTTGAGACGCCGACTCGGCACGTGACATGTGTGTGACGCCGACTTCGGGCTGAGCGACGGGCGGTATTGGGCGGGTTGGCGCATCTGCAACAAAGGCGGGTCTTGGAGGCGCCATCGGCACTGGAAGTGCTTCTTCATCTGCAAATGTACAACACATAAAAGGGCGGACCAGCATAAGTATTGTGTTGGCCAGAATGTGGAATTGAGACCGACACAGACGGGCAGTGGGGGTGTGTGCGAAGCGACTGCAGTTGATCAAAAGGACATGAGACTAGCGAGCATGTCGAATACCCAACGTGCCTTTGCTATCATCCAAGTACGGAAAGGGCGGGTGTTTGAGGTAATTCGGCACAAAATCAAACATCTCCACCGTCTCTTTCTTTGTACCAGCACGTGCGCCTCCGCCTTCTGAAAAAAGATGGCCATTCAAGTGCAGACTTGATTTGAGTCAACACGAACCAAGCGAATTGAAGCCTGAATGCCACAAACACCAAGAACAAAACACAAGATCCAGACAAGTGACGTATATATAATATGCAGACCGCACCTCCAAAGAGGGCCGCAACAGCTTCAGAAGATGCCAGGTCGGCGGCAGTCTTTCCCATCGAGTTACACACGGTTGGGTCTGCGCCACTTTTCAAAAGGAGTTCGACGATTGTCCCGTGGTTGCGCTTGGCCGCCCAGTGCAGTGCCGTCCTAAGAGGTTTGATCGAAAGAAGATTTTCCACAGCGGTTGCGTGCGTTGTAATCCACGGAGACATGGCAATTGTTAATATATTTTTTAAACAGTGCGTCCACAAGCTGAATTGAGTTGCACATCCTGGGCGACACAAACAAACACCAACAGACGAAAGAAAATGTAACACACGAACCAATAAGCAAACATATGCCATCAACAACAAGAAATCTCACCATCCGTTCATCTGATTACGGGCGTTGATGTCGACACCTTGGGACAGGAGCACAGAGAGCTGCGAGGCATCCCCGACAGAGGCAAGCTCCCTTAGGCGCTCTTCCAGAATGAATTTGACATCCATTCTTAAGACACGGCAATGATTGCGAAACAAAAACAAAAAAAAAGATGCCGAAGGTAAGTGTTTTCCCTTAACAAGTGTGTTGCATACTGTACTGCCACATCAACTGAAGAGACCGTCAGTGATGTGGCAATATATATACAATATTCCCTCCTGCAACCCTAACCATAAGATTGCACATCCAAGGGTACTGATTTTGAACCCTTGAGTTTGGTGTGTGCAAATTCGTTTACTGAAGCATCCATCAGGAGCACGGAACCCTCAGTACCCTTGATGGCGGTCACTATCATAAGCAAACAAACAAACCAAACAGACGCGTAAAAAGAGAGTGCCGCGTGAGTACAGCATGGTGTAAAAAACATACACACACATGAAAGAAGGCCGGGAATTAAAAGGAAGTTTCATTTTTTTTCCGTTGTTTGAGTGACACTTTTACGAAAAGTGACCCGACCGCTTTCATAATGTCACCCTGTTCGAAAAAACACTGACCGCAAAACGATGCCTACTGAAACAAAGACAGCGAAAACAAACAGACGCGCAACCTCAACTGCGTTTTCACGCCGCGAAAACGAAAAGAGAAAGAACGACGAAAAACACAACAATGACAAACGCACACACAATGCAGGATTACAAAACGGAGGACGGAAAAGCATCCAGAAGCACAACTCGGATGCATGCCATTGCAAAGCATGTTCGCGACTGCAACCCGATACAATCACTGAAAGAGGCCACATCAGCTTGCAGACCAGGACAGGGCAACATCCCAATCAGTTCCTGAACGAGCGTGCCCGTGACTTTTGCCGCACATCCACTTCCTCCTCGCCCTCAAAATCATCCAGCTCCCGCCCGCGCTTCTTGCGGCTGTTGAAGCTCGACCCGAGGCCACTGTCATCGCCGTTGGGGTCCCTCTCGTCATCACCGCCGACGTTTGCGTCACCGCCGTCAGACCCATTCATTCCATTGCCGCGAATGCAATTGTGGAATCCGCCAATCACTTCGTCGTGGGCGATTCCCCCGCCATTCAGCACCGGCGATACCGATCCACTCCGATTGCCGCTGGCAGTGCGACCGTTGATGTTGTTGTTGACGTTATTGCTGTTGATGTTGGGACCATCGGCATCACCCTCCTCGTCGGGAGAATCGGCGCCATTCTGCTGCCTTGTTTGTGCAATGCCCCGTACAGCGTCACTATCATCTGCCGTTGCCGCCTGGGCATCCCAGTGCTTCTTCAACACCTCCAGCCGGTACAACTGCAGACACAAGAACAATATAATAAAAAAACAAACATAAGAGCATCAAGATTAGGCTTTCCCCCATCATTTGCACAGTTGTTCCACCGCAAGTAACGACAACCAAGGCTATTGGAATTAAGAAAACACAAAGCGGAATGACCGGAGACCATCCTGGCGCACACATAGGCGAGACGAATACTCACTCCTCCTTTTCCAAGCTGCCACGACGTGCGCACCTTGGAGTCGCGCTGAGGTTTGAGTACATAAACACACACACACACACACACACACGAATAAAGGTAAGAGAAACAGAGGAGTTGATCAGTATGAGAACGAGCCACTGCTGTAAATTCGCGATTCAAAGTCATCATTCAATCCAGTCAGAATATGTTCATGGCCAAGTTGTGGACAATATACACCAGCGCAATAAACACACCCACCTACCCACGCACCCCCCCCCCCCCCCCCCCGCACACACACTCGATGACTCACCTTGAATATTGGCACCGCAGGATTATTTGAGAGGCTTGCCTGACACGCACGCCGACAGTCAGTTGCATACACAGTCCCATCGCGTCTCCTGAGCGAGCCCCAAACCTGTACACGCAAGATTGTGAGTAAGAAATGAAATATTAGCAAAAACGGAAAAGCACAAATGCCCATGTGCAATTCGACTGGTGGAACAGTGTGTCATGAACACACACATAAAAAGAGGTGTTTGTGATCAATAAGTAAATGGCATTACACTGCCAAACTGAAAGGATTTGAAAAAAATTGAAACGGCAATTTAAATAATGCTCACCGGCTGGATCTTGGCGAAAATGTTTTCAAAAGGTACAAAATATGGCGGCGTTGTTGTGGGGTCTTCAGGTTCGTACTCGTGGATTGCTCGAATGATCAAAACTGCGTGCACAAACATACCGTAGAAATGTTGAATGAGTATCATGTCGACATCATTAACCAATACACCAACCTACGACCACATTCCACAAACAATCCTTGGTATCTCACACACACACACACACACACACACACACACACACACACACACACACACACACACACACACACACACACACACAC
>CALSCR010003714.1:2981-13815 GCA_943704495.1 Pigoraptor chileana | reverse complement strand
GGGGGGTGCGTGTGTGTGTGTGATTGGTAAATGTTAAAACGAGTGGGACAGCCGAGTGATCAATACACACTTACACACTCATATACGAACGCAGAGACATCACACACTTCCGTATCCAGAACACGCAATCATTGCGAGTGGCATACGATTTCCACTGCTGCACAGCCCAAAGAAAGTAAACAAAGAAAGTAACAAAGGAAGTAACAAAGAAAGTAACAACACAAACCAAAAACCAAAACTTAAACCAAAAACAGGCACTCACCGTAGTTTTCAATGTCGTCCGGCATATCAAAGTTGATCACGTGCTGGATGTCAGGAAAGTCGAGACCTTTGGAAGCGATATCAGTGGCGACCTGATTGCCACACAAAACACACACACACATATATATATATATATATATATATATATGTATAAAAACACATAAAACAAACAATACACGCACAACCACAAGGCACAAGAAATAGGAAAGAACAACCAGCAAAGAAAAAATTGTCAGAATCGGAAGTGTCTCAGCGGAACGGACGGATATATATGGCGGGATCAACAAAAATAACACAACATAAACAACCAACAACGGCAATGGCAACAAACCACCAACGGCAATGGCAACAAACCAACAACGGCATCATCCACGGCGATTACAGAACGATTCGATGACAGCAACAGTTGCACAGAGAGCAGGAGAATGCTCTCACCAATACATCCTTCTTGCCAGCGCGAAACGACTTGATCGCCCACTCACGCTCCTCCTGATCTGCAGTCGTGAAACGATGCACACAAACACAGGCACACGCACATAGAAAGTTGTGAACACCATGCTCTTCCCCTCCACCCCATCCCCCCCTCCAAACGCACACATACCAAAAGCACACACATGCACGCGCACAAAGGCACCGCGCCATGTATGCCAAACGACCCATAAAACAAAGACACCAAACAACAGCAGCCGCACAGAGCAAAAAACAGCAGCAGCAGCAACAACAACAACAACAACAACAACAACAACAACAATGGGCACTAAAAGCGTCTTCCAGTTTGCACTGACGCGCCAGTGTTCATTCGAGCCCATTCACCCACCCTTGCCGCCGTGAATGGCCACAGCCTCGACGCCCTTCAACAACAGATACTCGTGAATGCTGTCCACATCACCCTTCTTCTCCGCAAAAATGAGAACCGGCGGGGATGTCTTCTGGAGACACTCGAGGAGATATACAATCTTCGCCTCCGATTTGACAAACTCAACCTGTGTGTTGTGTGTGTGTGTGTGTGTATATATGATGAGCAAAGCAAAGCAGCGCACATATATGAAACATACGCACATGTGAGGCAGACATTCAAGATGGCAAATAGTATTATATATATGTACATATGTTCACATACACACACACACACACACACACAAACAAACTCAAGGCACACAGGCAGAATCCACACCTCCTGAATGACGTCGAGATTAGCTGCACCAGCACGGCCAACATTGACGACAATGGGCTTGACAAGCGCACTCCGCGCAAAATCCTGAATCTTCTGAGGCATTGTCGCGCTAAACAACGCAGTCTGGCGCTGGCCCTGTGAGAGCAAATTGTTTGTGTGTGGAGAGTGTGTGTTCAAATAAATGTCAGTACTAGTCACGCAGCAGAATACAATCAGTCGATCAGATGGATGTATATTGGCACAAACACATAGACATACACACACGGATTCATACATCCAATACACAAACGTATATACACACCCTCACAGACAAACACACAAACACATGCACACACTCACACATCACACACGCATACATTATGTATACACACACACACACATACACACACACACACACATACACACACACACACACACACACACACACACATTCACACAAACATACATTATATGTATTTACACACACACATACACACACACACATATACACACACACACACACATACACACACACACACACACACACATTCCCACACACATTCACACACACATACATTATGTATTTACACACACACATACACACACACACACATACACATACACACACACACATTATGTATTTACACACACACATACACACACACACACATACACATACACACACACACATATTCACACACACATACACATACACATACACAAACACATACACATACACACACACGCACACATGCACATACACACACACACACATTCACACACATATACACATAAACAAACACACACATGCACATGCACACACACGCACATGCACATTCACACACACATACATTATGTATACACTCGAGTTGTGTTGTGACATAAAGCACACGCACACACACGCATACCTTGAAGAAGGAGAACACAGTGCGCATATCTTCCTCAAACCCCATGTCAATCATTCGATCGGCTTCGTCCAATGCGAGGTATCGGCACACATCCAGCGTAAACTTCTTTTTTGTCAGCATATCAATGAGGCGACCAGGGGTGGCCACGACAATGTGCACGCCACTGTAGAAATAGGATTAATGTTCGGGTTGGCGATGCGCGAAACACACACAGACACACACAACATAATGCAACGCGTATTAGAATGATGAATGTCGACACCACAACACTGGCAAAGCAACAGATCCACGCACAACGACGAATGCACCCACTGCTTGAATGCCTCGGCCTGGTCCTTGATGGATGAGCCGCCCATGCAAAGAACGACGCGGATTTTGGGATATCCTGCGATAGTGATTGCAGTGGGTTGTGTCAGATGAAGACTTCGTTGGGCGCAGGCGATTTTGCAGGAAATGATGATAACACACACACACATACACACACACATATATATATATATAACATACAAACACACACACACACATATATATATATAATGCACACACATATATACACACGCTCACACATCCCCTACACTCACTCACACACACGGGCAATGCAATACGGGCATCTCACCTGCTTCTTCGAGTGCAGTGGCGTATTGGGTAAGAATTTCGTGAATCTGGCTTGCAAGCTCACGCTGTAGAGTGTGACCACAGAGTGCGTATTACGAGAGTATGCATAAACAGAAAGACGGCGTCGACAGATGAGATATTGTGGGTAAGTCGATGGGTATAGCTTGTAAACTGAACACAAATATCAAACATGTCGTATTGAGGTCAGTGTCTTAGGCGCTGTCATGCTCCACATCACAGACAGACAAGAGGCAATGTCATGCGCACAAACAAATTATGACACGCCCACACACAAAATGTGCGCCTGTGTATGTCTATGTGTTTGTGTGTCATGTGCGATGGTGCGTATGTGTGTGTGTCCACATGCATGTATGCAACAAGTGCACCCACTCACCGACGGCACCATGATGAGGCCATACGGACCTTCCCCAGCAACAAAAGGCATCTTCACCTCCTGTTCCAGCGCAAACATCAGTATGGGAAGGGTGAACACAAGCGTCTTGCCGCTTCCCGTGAACGCAATGCCAATCATGTCGCGCCCGCTCAGCCTGTGAGGACATTTGGCGAAGAGAGAAGGAAAGGGAGATAATGTGTGTGTGAGTTGTAGCACACGCAACGCATACACGACACATCCCCACACACGTATATTATAATATAATATATATATATATATATATATATATTATATATATAGCATGTACACACAAACACACATATATATATATATAACACATATAACACATATAACACATATAACACACATATATATATATATTTATATATAATATAGAATGTGCCACACAAGCACACACACACACCAAGACAGGGGCAGTTCACTTACAGCACAGGAAGTCCCTGCACTTGAATTGGCGTGGGGGTTTTGATGCCTCTGTCCTTCAGCACTTTAAGCACGGGTTTCGGCAGTTTCATTTCCTGTGGATACAGTAAGACATGCAAGCACACGCGCACGTACAGACACAGAAAGCGACACAGATAGAGCGAGGAATGGAGGATTCAGTCAGTGTCTCAGGCCCCGTGCCAATGGGCTCCAAAAAAAGAGTGACAGAGCGTGTGTGTGCATGTGTGTGTGTGGCGTATGCATGTTCGTGACAAATCAATCGATAACACAATTCGCTCCACACAACGAAAGATTGTTTTCGTCGTCCCTAACCCTGACCCTAACCCTATCCTAGCCCCAACCCACCGGAAACTCCACAATCGGAGGAGGGATGTCGTCTCCGTCAACGAGAATGTGCCAATCGTCGCGGAGTTTATCGTGCTTCGAAGGCGGCATGTTGAGATAGTGGCGGGTTGGCTTCCAGCTGCGGTTACACACACACACACACACACACACACACACACATAACAACAACAACAACAACAACAACAACAACAACAACAACAACAACAACAACAACAACAACAGACAATGGAGGTGATTAGATGAGTTGAGCGATGAAAAAAAACAACCACACATACTTTCCCGGACAAGCACATCCACATAGTAGTATATATCATGATAACATATATACAGTACATATGTTATCATCATATATATTACTAAACAGACAACACATTACACACACACACACGCAGGCATACATGTATATAAGAGCCAGAGGCAGATCAATACAGCAATTGTGAACAAAACAAACAGTAATGTAACACCAACAACAGTTGCAACAACTGCAACAAAAGCAATAGTTTGCAACAACAGCGACGCACCTCGTCTTGATGGGCTCCGTGTAGCTGATGCCCTTTGCGAGCTCAGTGACGGACATGAGCGCCTTCTTCTCGCTCATTGCCCGCAGAATCTCCTCTTCTTCCTTCAGCTGTTTCTCGACAACAGTCTCATTCCTCTCCTCGGCAATCTTTTTCATCTCGGAGTGCTTGTCAAGCAGCGAAACTTTCGCGAGAGGTCCAACATCAAACACCACCACTTCTTCCTCTTGCTCCACTTTCTCATCCGGTCGCTTGCGCATCGCTTCGGTCCTTTCCAAAAGGTGCTTCCGTCGCTCTCGGACGGGTACATATGGGACGTATGTGTCATCGTCGAGATCAAGATTCTACGAGGTGAAGTGTATATAGGAATGTGTCGGTGTGTGGGTGTGTGGGTGTGTGGGTGGGGGTATGCATATGTGTGTATGAGGCACAATAAGGTAGAATAGATGGTATGAAGTATGCATCACTTGCCCAAACAAACGCAGTATGCAATGCAAGCAAGCGAACAGAAAAAACAGCAAGTGAAATTAATCACACAGCCCCTTAATGCACCTGAGATGCAACCGTTTTGATGCAGACCTCAACACAGTCGGCACTAATTATGTGTAATGGACTGCATTGAATAAAATTGTGCGAGTACCAGATGCAGGCAATTGACATACACACACACACACACACACACATACGCACACACGCACGCCACACACTTACATCTTTGCTCTTTTCTTCCTCAAGAAATCGGGCACGCTGTAAGATTGAAGAGAAAAGGGACGTCAGTTCGTGGTTATTCACATACACACACATGCACACAGACACACACAGACGCACACACATACGCACAACACGTTGACAAACACAAATAGGAGGCACGAGTATGGTGAAGGTTCTAGGACCATGGACACCACAAGAGACAGACGCAAAGCACGCACAATCACCACACACAAAGACCATTTCTTTGCTTCCTGAGCTGCTTCTCACAATAAGACGAACAAAGCAAACCAAAATTCATCATTGCTGACCTTTGCCCTGTAATCAGCCGCATCTCTACCGTCGGATGCATCACGATCATCCGCGGTCCGTTTTGCATCCGTCCCAGTTGATGCCATCTTCAATTTGTGCCGTAGAAAGCGCAAAGAGGGGCATACGTGGGTTTACTGACAAAGTTCTGAAAGATCAACGACGCATTCCTTTCCCTTTCTAAATTGACAATTATGTGTGTGGATTTGCCACAACCGCCGGCCGGATTGCGCCACCCGTTCTGTCACGTGACATTCCACTGGTCACATGATGTCACGTGCAAGGCAAATATGTGCCGTGGAAAACTGAACAAATAGAGTCGCCGGCATCGCGGACAGTCCGGCAGCCCATTGATGTGTTGAAAATCTTGTCATTCTTCTTTCAAAAAACACAAAACTCGGAAGTGCACGGAACGGCAAGACTTTAATTGATACGTCTGCTGCATCTTAGGGCTCGAAGATGAACGTTGGGAAGTGCCGTAACTGTCAAAAGACGGTGTACCAATTGGAGGCGGTGACGGTGGGACCGCCCAAGAAGGTCGAGGTCTTCCACAAGAGTTGCTTCAAATGTGCGTATGTTCATGTATATTCGCGTGTGTATATGCTTGTATTACTCTGTGTGTGTGTGTGCGTGTGTGCGTGTGTTTGTGTGTATGTGTGTGTGTGTGTGTGTTTGCGTGTGTGTGAGTGTGTGAGTGTGTGTGTATGTGTATTATGTGTATGTGTGTGTATTACTGTGTATGTATATATATATATATATATATATATATATGTGTGTGTGTGTGTGTGTGTGTATGCGTGTTCCTCTCTGTGTGCGGGTTGTGTGTATTACCGTGCATGTATATGTGTGTGTGTTACTGTGCATGTATACATAGATATATGTGTGTGTGTGTGTGTGTGTATGCGTGTTCCTCTCTGTGTGCGGGCTGTGTGTATTACTGTGCATGTGTGTGTGTGTGCATTACTCTGTCTCCAAGATGAGGTAGTGTGTCGGGGAGGGTCTTGCCACACCCCGAAGTGCGGGTTGTGTGTATTACCGTGCATGTGTATGTGTGTGTGTTACTGTGCATGTATACATATATATGCGTGTGTGTGTGTGTGTGTGTATGCGTGTTCCTCTCTGTGTGCAGGCTGTGTGTATTACTGTGCATGTGTGTGTGTGTGCATTACTCTGTGTCTGTGTGTGTTGTGTTGTGTATGCTTGTGTATTTGTATATTACTGTGTGTGCGTGTGCATAGTCCCTTTTTTTTGTATTTACCAGAAGTTTTGTGCATCTATGTAGTTCGGGGTGCGTGCCTGTGTACGCAAGGGTTTGTTGGTTGAGCCAGTCGAAACAAATGCTTTGCAAATCCGTTCTGTTCCAAAAGGCGTGTCTATCCAAATTCGGCACATACACTTTCATCTCAACAAGATCACCTGTGTTGTTTTCCACTTACTCTGCAATCCACGTTTGGTGTGCATTTCTGCAGGCGACCAGCCGGGATGCTCTTGGCCAATCAATGTGTCCAATTACAAGTACATGAACGACAAGGTGCGTGCTGCTGTCGCGCGTGTTTTTGTGTGTTTTGGCTCTGAAGCGTGTCTGTCGCATCCTGGCACTGTTTGCTCGCATCTGGTATTCGTTGGCGAATGTGTGTGTGGGCGAGAGTGCATGTATTGATTGTGCGAGAGTGCGCGCATGCGTTATTGTGCGAGCGTATTGCGTTTATACTGTGTGGCGTGTTTTATGTCTGTATGTATTGTGTGTGCATAATGTTTAATTCTGCGATTGTTTGAGTCTGTCTGCCGTGCACGGCGTTGTCGACCACTGCCTGCCAGTCAGTCTCTCGTCTCATTTGGCATCTAACACAGACCTAGCCCTAACCCAATCCTAACCACGAATCAGGTGTGGTGCCAGGCCCACTGCCCCATGAGCGGCGCCAGCTACGGGGGTCACACTGGCAATTCGCAAGACATTCACTCGCAGACGATCCAGGCCGCCGTCAGTGGGTATTTCTGGTTCATCGGAAGCTGTTAGGGTGCTCCGGGTACTGTGTGTTTACCCCTCGGACAGTGTGTGTGTTGTGTGTGTGTGTGTGTTTGTATATGTGTGTGTGTGTCTCTCGTGGAACTTTGGCTCTAATGTGTGATGTGATGCGATGCACTTAACCCATTACCCAAAAATAATGTTCAGATTCGCCTAAGCAATCGCTTGTCAACAAGGAAGTCAGGCAGCCGCCAAAGTGATTCAGTCCCCACAGTCTCCTCCCGCTCCACATGACAGCACGCTGACGCATGCTCAGTGAACGGAGTGTGAGCAGCGAATGGAGTGTGTGTCGGCGCCTATGTGTGTGTGTGTGTGTGTGTGTGTGTGTGTGTGTGTGTGTGTACGTGTCCGTGTGAGGTGCGTGTCTTCACCAATTTATAAATGCAATCAAGACAACAGATTGTGACCCTTATGCGTGCGTGCATGCGTACGTGTGAGTATAGCGTCCAAGTTTGTTGATTGTCTGTCTCTACTGATGTCGGTGTGGTCAGTCACCAGGAGTCACGTGCCTTGCATATGCCGTGTGTTGCATACTTCACAGACTCTACAAATCCGATCATCGCAACACTCGCTACAGCGATAAGTGGCATGGTTTCAGCAGTTGTTTGTGTTTGCATTGTGTCCCGCGTATTCACAGCGTTGTGTCGGTCACCGCCGTGGTCGTCGTGTTTGCAGCCTTTTTGCGCGCTTCACTCAATGTAGGCGACAGTGGATCTAGTGGCGTCGACCGCCCGCAGCGCACGATCCTGCCACCCGTGTTCGCGCCCCGCGGACTGATGCCATCTCGCGTCAATTCGCTCTCAACGCCGTCGCCTTTGTCACGGCGTGCTTTGTGTGCATGGTATCGAGCCCAGATCTCCGTGAGACGGGCGCCGTGTCCACAACGTCGTTATTGGGAACGGTCACCTTGTTCTACATTGTCCTTCACGCTGTTGCCATATGGAATACGCTCGCTTGGACTGCCAACGCGATGCCACTTGCATCGTCGGGTCGTTCGCGCATGTTCTCTGTGCTGAACAATGCCGTTGAAGTACTTGTGCTTGTCCTTGGCTTTGCGTTCATTGCGCTTGTGAAGGGGGGCAGTGGATCCGCGACGCCGGGTCGTGCGTGGGTCACGTGGCAACTGGTGTCACCGTTGTGGGTGCTTGGGCAGTGCGGATACGCCATACACCAACGGAGACGGAAGCGGAGAGGCGCATCTGATAGCGTGAACGGCGACCGTGATGCACGTGACCCGCAGGCAGAGAACAGGGCCCTCCTCGACTTGGAGATGATGGAGCTGTAAGACTGGCGTGCGTGCGACTATGTTTTTGTGGCGCTGGTTGCAAGTGCGCGCTCGTGTGTGTGTCTGTGTGTGTGCGTGTTCTAAATAACCCCCCCCCCCCCCCCCGGCTCTGTATCTTGAGTGTTGTGTTTATTCATCTGCGTATTTGTTTCCACCTTTGTGCATTGGGTATGGATTGGGTATGGCAGGGTTCAATCCAAACTCGTCCAGTACCCGACTGTCACCCTATGAATCACGCAAGGTCGTAATAAAAGGGATCCTACTTAAAATCCACTAGTTAAAGGGACTGCCACGAGTAAGTAAATTTTCCACTAGTAAGGTCAGTCTGCCGCTAGTAAGGAAATCCGGCTCATCAAGTGTGCACCCATGGTGTGCACGAGTAAGCAGCCCCCATCAACCCGTGCTATTATAACGTCACGTTCCAAAACTCGAAACGGTGAAGCTAGAGCGCAAATTTTGCCGAAAAGCTCGGGGAACTGTCGGTTTAAAGAAGTCGACACTGTCCTGGTTTTTCGCCGGCAAGTTGCATTCAGGCGGCGGCAAACCAGTTCCGGATCGGCCGCCCGGCGCCGGGCCGCCCCTTCCAAGCCGCTACGGCCGCTGTCCGTGATTGGGCGCTGCTAGTTTGTGAATCTGCTTGCATCGGCTCTCCTTTTTCCCGTGACAGTCGCAGGTTGGCGAAGTGCACGAAAGTATTCCACTGATCTACCAGTGCTCGCCGGAACGAGTCAGGCGTGTCTACAAATAGCGTATTTTTGGGGGCTTACTCGTGTACACATGATGACCCGGATTTCCTTACTAGTGGCAGCCCCTTCACTAGTGGATTTTTCGCAGGACCGTAATAAAAGTGCATCTGTATCTCTGCAGTCGAAACACATTCAACATTTATCAACGCACCACCACACCCATTGGCGGTAAAATGGTTACAATCCGGCACAGCATTCCACATAGATTGCGTTATACATGAGCATCACTGACATGAATCGCGGGCCACTCACACAATTACACCGGCTAAGTCCTCAGAGAGCTCATAGCAGGCTGACCACAAATCACTCATGATGCTTCCTAATTCTCTTTGACTAATATTTCCTCCAGTCCATTCAGCATTTTTATGACGCTAAGTTTTGCATATGCATTTTCAGCACCATTCTGAAGCACAGCCGACCAGTGCATCGGGGTGATGTCTTCGGCTCCATGCAGACAGAATGGACTGATACCTTTAATAATAGATTGATTTGCTCGTTGCGCCTCAGCCGATGAGCAGCATTGAAGCGCATAGACTGATTTCAGTAAATAAAAGTGCTGGAAGGCTGAACTAAATGTGAATAACTGTTACACTCGGAGTGGTGAGATCGCCCGGTGTTGGTCACGAGCAGCCAAAACGGACCCCACGACAACTCCAAACCACAGCGAGACTCGACACAGGCCAAGCGGCTGCCGGTGACTGCGATGGTCAAGCAAACAAATCGGCAATCCGCGGGCACGGCCAGTGAATACAGTGAGAGCCTCCCCTGGCCAGTGACAGACGTCTCAGCAACCATTCAGCTCGCGCAGAAGCAGGGCCCTCAGGTTGTCCCTATTCAGCGTCCGAGCATTAGTTTGCGGCAGAACAACACCATACCATCCAAGAATGGCATACATGTGGGCCATTGTGAGGTTTTCGATAAGGCCTCCTGGGCTCATTTCAATGCTGCGCTTGTCATCAGAATAGATGACATCAGTAAACGCAGCCTTCCTACGAAGAACTGCTGTGATGCCAAACAGATCCTACCAATCGCCCTGTTATCACTGTCGTGTTTCAGCTGAACACACAGTGGGCGCTCAGCGACATCCACTGCAACTCGGTC
>CALSCR010003712.1:0-22816 GCA_943704495.1 Pigoraptor chileana | reverse complement strand
TATTCTTGCTTCGTGCATATCGCTTGTATGTGAGAAGAGGTGCATGCCTCAACTTTAATGTCGATTGTACTATTGACATGTTTGGGGAGCTGTTTATTGCTCGTACAGCAGATTGATTGAATATCCCATGTGCGTTTGCCTTGTGCATGATTGTAACTGATTGATACTCCTTTTTCTCCTTTATCTCTTTCTCTCTCTCGCTCTCTCTTTCTCTTGTGGAGTCCATGGGCACAGCGCCTAAGACACCGACTTGAATCCTACATCACTCTTTCTCTCTCTCCCTCTCTCTTGGGAGCCCATGGGCACAGCGCCTAAGACACTGACTTGAATCCTACATCTCTCTCTCTCTCTCTCTGTCTCCCCCCTCTCTCTCTCTCTCTCTTTGTGGAGTCCATGGGCACCGCGCTCAGACACTGACTTAATCCATATCGCGCTCTAACCCCCATGTGTGGGAGTGTGCGAACGTGTGTATGTGTGGTGTGCCCTTGTGTTGGTATTTGCTTTGTTTAACGCTGATATTGTTCGTGCTATGTGCCCGCATGCATGTGCTCGCATTTTTCCGCTGCATGCGCACATGTATGTTTGTGCTGTTCGTTGATAAATGACTAATATAAGTTCATATTCTACATGTGTGTGTGTCACCGTGTGCCCATGCGCGAGTGTGCGGTGAATGCCTGATTGCCTGCGAAATGGGTGTATGTATGTGTTTCTGTTGTGTTGTGTTGTGTTGTGTTGCGCCTAACTGCTGTGGGCAGCCGACTGAGTAAACTGTTTTCAAAAGACCGTCGCAATAATACGACGCAAGCCGGCACTATCCGTGACAGTGTGTAGAAAGGCATGAAGAGATGTCAACAGTTGATTTGTTCGCATCAATTTCTTTACGTTCTCTGATGCATCAGATAATCAGTATCGTTTGAGAAGCGTGTGATTTTGGCGCGTTCCGTTGCCTCAATTGCACATATTGGGTGATAGCGAGAGTAGTGTTTGGCTTATATAGAAAGAAGCCTTTTTTCTTGTTTCGTTGCGGGGTTTCGTGCCCCAAAGTGGTCAGTACTGGAGAAAAGGGGTTATTTATATGCGAATATAATCCGGTCATCCGGGGAACTAAACTTAGCGGGCCAGACCCGGCAATTCCCGGGGGGACAAAATCACTAGATTATTTCCGATTTGCTTAATACTATTGAAAATCCCATACAGTCTTAAGTACAGGAAATTTCATACTAAGCTTAAACCAAATCCTGATTAAGTAATTATCAGCAGTCCGTGGCTTCCCATCAAAGCGAGCCTACTAAAGCATTGCAAAACAGTATCGGTTTGCACTTTTATTACGCATCCGTTTCACTTTCTTTCTTTTTCGTCCTTTACTATTTCACGTATTCCGATAGAGTGGTGTATTTTCCGTTTCATGTGGACCCGAGACAAGGAAGTTACGACAGTATCGTTTACGGGAATATCTTCGAAATTTGATCAATAATTGTCCAAATTTATCAAATCATGAAAATCGACACGTTTTGATTATTGTGAGGTGGGGGTTACAATCGGCGATCAGTTACTTCAGAGTCAACTTCAAATAATATTGGTACAATTTGTAACAAGTCCTGTTTTATTTATTTATATAAAGTGCAAAGTTATTTTAGTTACAACGTTTTTTTTGAGGAGGATGGGGCCGTTCACAGCCAGACTTTGGGTTGGGCCAATTAGGATGCCCCCAACCCCGCCTCTGATTGGCTGCCCGTTTGACAGGTGTTGACACGTCCCTGCCAAATCGGGGAGCGCCTCCACACCCCGCCCGCAGTCGGCGACTCGGCCGTGGGGTGAGGGTTAGACCGGTTCGGACTGGGCGGGGGAGGGTCTCTCTGTTGTATGGCTGTGTGTGTGTGTGTGTGTGTGTGTGTGTGTGTGTGCGGCTGTGTGTGTGTGTGTGGCTTGTGTATGGCTTGTGTATGGCTTGTGTATGGCTTGGCTTGTACACGGCGAGAACCGTTCTGCTGAGTCTGTTTTCGCTCCGCCATGTGCGTCCCTCCCCCCCTTCCCCTTCACAGTTCTTCAGTATGATTTTTGGAATGCGATGGGAGGGCGCGCAAATGGTCCCTGCCGCACACACACTCTCTGACACATACACACGCGGCTGGCAACACACACTCCACCACGACCTCCACACACGAGCCCCGCAAAACCTCAAACCATTGCACACTGCTCTCCGCACACAACACCACACTGGCAACGGACTCGCGCGCCTCTCTCGTTGACACACGGCAACGGGCATACCGCAGAATGGGAACAACCATAAAAGCGAAGTGACATTCAACAAGAGATTCTTATTAGGATTATCCTTTATCAACTACTGTTTCAAAACTTTCCGAGGCTTGACCTGGTGAGTGTTTTTTTCAGTCGCGTGTGAACGATGTACTGTCTGTTAATACTGTATGTAAACGAGGCCAAGCATAGCTTGCATTGCCGTATATAGTGAACAATTAGGAGAGTGCGCAGTGAGGACAAGTGGGCGCTTGTAGCCGTGCGACGTTTTATGCGTCTGCCACCTACGCGCGTGTCGTCGTTTGCGACTTTGCTTCCTTTAGGAAGTGTAGTCTCGGTTAATGGAACTGCGTCGATTGACTACAGTGAAGAAGAGGAAGTCTGTTTCCAGACGCACAGTTCCACACCATCAGCGTTGTGGTGGATCATAATCTCACAATTTCCTCCTCCAAATCGCAATTTCAAAACACACACACACACACACACAACCAACTCTGACTTCCAGGTCTCGTTTGTTTTGTAACAAAAATGGCCCTTACGAGGACCGCCATCCTTGCGGCGGCCGTAATGGCGCTGGTTGCCACGATGGCCATCGCCGACGAGGCCTCGGACGACTATACACTTCTCATCCCTGCTGCCGACAGCTTCATTGAGGGAGAGCCCTTCGAGGTCTCCGTCCAGTCGCAGAACGGCGCCGCCATCTTTGAGTGGGAGTACTCGTACACCGACGTGGAGGACTGGAAGCCGCTCAACTCGATCAGCTCCAAGGACCGCAAGATCACCATCACCGTGTCTGGCGACAGGCAGCGCACCACCCTTACCCTCCGTGAGGCCGTCTCCAGGTGGCTCCAGTACCGTTTCCGGTGCTCGTACATCTTCGATGCGATTCCCGCCGAGAAGCGCTACACCGACGACGTGTTCGTTGACCTTGCCCAGACCAACCAGGTCATCTTCCAGGCGCCCCAGCGCAACATGGCTGACGGCAAGCAGATCGCCGAGTACTGGACGACCCCCGATGTGCCCCAGCCCGCCTTCCGCCGCCTTGCATTCCGCACGCTCGGCAAGACGTCTGCCGGTGGCACTGGTGGCTATTTCCTTAACCTCGTTTCGTCCAACGTCGATCCCACGGATCTGACTGCCCAGGTCACCGGTTCGCTCTCGCTGACGACGTCCATTGGCCCCGACTCGTACTTTGAGGTCATTGATCAGTACTGCGCCCTCAAGCTCACGCGCAGCCCCATCACCTCGGCAGAGGCGCTTAACATCAAGACAAACGTCCCCGGAGTCATCGAGGCGCGCATGCGTAACGCTGGCCTTGGCTTCACGTCGCTCAAGTTCTTCTTTGCCAATGACATCCAGCCCGTGCGCAGCAGCGACCAGAACAAGGAGTACACCATCCTCTTCTACATGCGCGACTATACCACCGGCATGCAGATCAACAACGGAGTCATCCGCCGCGGTCTCGGCCTTGCCGCCACCAGCACCGTCGTGGCAGGAGAAAACAGCGAGGTCACCGACCGCAGCATCCCGGCACAGGACGCCGCCCTTACCTCCCTCTCGACTGCCCTCGGCACGGCAATCACCGGTGTCGTCGCCAAGTTTGAGCTCCACCACTATGCGACGATCCGCTCTGCGTCCAACTTCTTCCTCCGCGCGGCCAACCCCACGACGATGGAGACCAAGATTACCGAGTTTGCGTCGGACGAGAACCTGCAGTGGTTCCTCAACAGCAACGGAGACAGCACCAGCACCGAACCGCTCCCCTTCCAGAGCCTCTTGACCAAGTTCAACTTCAAGTCGAAGCCCTTCGGCTCGTTCCTCACCCTGAAGATCACCGGCTTCGACGGCCAGAGCACACCCCAGGCCATCACGACCTTTGCCCTCGATCCCGCCCAGGCCAACGCTTCTCCCTTCTCCTACACGGACACGCCCGCCTTCCTCCTCACGGACTCTGGTGTCAACGGCGAGGTCCCGTGGCTGTGGGCGGCTCAGCGGTGCGCCGAGTACACATCCGAGTCTCGCCTTGTGCAGAACGTCCAGGCCTGCCAGGCGCTCCCCAACAACCCCACTTACCGCCGCCTCGAGCTCGACCTCAACGGATTCTTCGGCGTGACGACAGTTTCGATTGCCATGCCCAACTACCCCTTCCCCTCGGACCCCCTGCTGTGGGCTGCATCGCTCCCCAAGTTTGCGTCAAACTCAACAAAGTCCCGCCTCGAGCTTTGGGGATCCACCGACGGACTCAACTACGTCGATCTCACCGACTCTGTGAACTCTGCCCGCACCACGTGCTCGAACGGAGAGCCCACAAAGGCCGGCCAGCCCTGCACGGTCGCCTTTGCCGTCCAGGACTACACTCGGTCTGTCCTCGGCAAGTCGGGCAACTTCGGTTGGCGGTACTTCCGCATTGTGTTTGGAGGCATGGAGCGTCAGTCTGATCGCCTCCTCACGGCCGACCGTTACTTTGCGGCGAGCGAGATCAAGTTCACCGGATATTGCATCTGCAACGGACACTCGAACAAGTGCGACATCAAGACGGGACGCTGCTACGAGGCCGATGCCATCGTTGCCAACCAGCCCGACGACATCTTCCGCTGCCAGCACTGGACCACCGGCGACCACTGCGACCAGTGCGCGCCCAACACATACGTCAACTATGCCAATGACGAGCCCCGCGACTCGTATAACTGCAATGTCACGAGCCCTGACTTCCAGTGCGACGGACCCCTCCTCTCCGAGATCACCCCCGTCGAGGTTGAGTCGCTCCAGTACCGCTATGGCGCCCTCCGCGGCAACCCCGTCGTCGTTGTCGACAACTCGAACGTTCGCTTCCAGTATGCGCTTGCCTTCCAGGTCTTCTACTCGGTCGCCGGCCCTTGCGTCCAGTGCTTCTGCTACGGCCACTCGATCTACGATGACCGTACCAACCTCGCAGACCGCACCATCCAGGGATGCAACAACGTGAACGGAGCTTGCTTCTGCTCGGCATCGTCTCACACCGTCAACGGTGACGAGAAGAAGTGCGAGCTCTGCGCTGATGCATACTGCCGCACGTGCGACTCCCGCCCCTCGGCCCTCGGCTTTGAGGCGTGCCGTGGAAACGACTGCAAGGCCTGCTTCTGCAACGGCCACGCCACCGTCAAGACTGGTGCCGGCGCCGACAAGTGCGACCCCGACGGCTGCGGATGCACGTGCGTTGCCGGCGATAACGTCGATGGTGACGAGTGCGAGAACTGCAAGCCCGGATACTTTTCCAACACCGGAAACGGCAAGAACAGCGTCAGCTGCACCCAGTGCTCGTGCAACGGCCACAAGCCCGCTGGCGTCGTTGGCACGTTTGAAGAGTGCGATGTTCTCGGTGGAAACTGCGACATGGACGACTCAAAGTGCATTGACAACACTGAGGGACATAACTGCCAGTGCTGCAAGCCCGGATTTTTCCGCGACAGCAACGACGCGACGCTCCCTTGCAAGCCCTGTGCGTGCAACGGACACGGCGACGCCACCGCCACGTGGGACTTCAAGAACGGATGCGGTGTCCAGGCGGCCGAGTGCAACCCGATCGGAGGTGTGTGCGCCTGCAAAGTTGCGGACCACGTGCACGGCGACCACTGCGAGAGCTGCAACGTCGGCTACTGGAACGCTGCCGGTGACTCCAAGGACGGCAAGACGTGCACGGCGTGCTTCTGCTTTGGCCACAAGGGAGTGACGAACGAGTGCGCCGTCAAGGGAGGTGACTGCAACTTCAAGTACGACGGCACCACCCCGGACAAGTGCGCTGGAAACACCGTTGGCGCCAGCTGCGAGGTCTGCAAGCCCTCGTTCAAGTACAACGACCGCACAAAGGTGCTCAACCCCGTCGGAACCAATTTCCCCGTTGCCCCTGTCACTGACATCCGCTTCGAGAGCTGCAGCGCGTGCAACTGCAACGGACACTCGAAGGAGAACCCCGACGTCGGCTCCGGCATCTGCGACCCCGTTACCGGTATCTGCATCAACTGCGGTGACAACACTGCCAATGGTGCTGACGGCGAGTGCGAGCGCTGCTCGGCCAACTTTTTCCGCAACCTCAACACCAAGTACGACCGCACCAAGGACACCTGCGATGCCTGCGCGCTCACCGGCGGAGACTGCGCCGCCGAGACCCTTGCCTCGTCGTGCCGCCCTTGCTCTGGCCAGTGCTTCGGACCCAACAAGGCCTGCGACGAATTCACCGGCGAGTGCACGTCGTGCACAGCCTCGAACGCCCGTGGTTACCGCTGCGAGCGCTGCGTTCCCGGATTCTACGGAGAGCCCAAGGACGGCATCCAGTGCGAGAAGTGCCTCTGCTACCAGAGCGAGCCTTCTCTCTGGAAGTGGATCGCCAACCGCAACAGCGTTCTCTCTGCGCCCCTCCGCTGCGACCTCGACAAGACTCTCGAGCCCCGTGGCTGCGTGCTCGACCAGACTGCACTCACCCCGGCGATCATTGCCGCCGTGAAGGACCAGACCCCTACCGTCCCCGCTGTTTACAGCGCACTCACTGCCGCCATCTCGTGCAACTGCCCCGCCGATATCAACAACGGCACGTTCAACGTCGTTCCCTATGGCTCCGTGTACACTGGTCGCCAGTGCAGTGGATGCAACAACCAGGCGTATTTTGGCCGCCCGACCACGTGCCGCACGCCCAACGCTCTCGCCCCCCTCCTCCCCAACGGCGGATGCTCCGAGTTCTTCTCGTGCATTTCGTGCGTCTGCAACCGCAACATCGACGAGTCTCAGGCCATCTCCAACTGCAACTACGACGCAACCAGCCACGTTGCATCCGGTCTCCGCTGCACTAAGTGCAAGGGCAACACCATCGGCGAGGAGTGTGAGCAGTGCGATTCTGGTTACTACGGTAACGCTAAGCGCACTGACACGGCAGGAAAGCTCGGCACTGGATACGTCCTCGACAACGCGGGCGAGTCCCTCAAGTGCTTCAAGTGCGACTGCAACGGCCAGAGCGTTGTCCGCAAGGACGGCCTTGCTGGCATTCCCGGCGACGTTTGCGACACTGTTGGCGCTGCCAACAAGGACAACTTTGTGTGCCAGTGCCGCGAGGACCTCGGCTACATTGGCGCCAAGTGCCGTCAGTGCAAGCGCGGATACCAGCTCAAGAAGGGATTCAATGGCGATGGCCAGCCCGACCCCCTCTACGATTACTGCGAGCCCTGCCCGCTGTGCGTCCTCAACGTGTACTCGGAGGGCGTCATTCCCCTCGAGAACGCCGTCTGGGGCCTTCGCTCTGATCTCCAGATCCTCAATGCCAGCGTCTCTCTCCTCGGCGGAGCAGTTGGTGGTGGCTTCCCCGACTCGCTTGTGACGGTCCTCACCACCCTCCGCGACAGCGTCGACAACCTGAAGCTCCGTGTCGCTGCCCTCGAGGGAGGCAACCCGGCCAACCTCTGCGCAGTCAACCCCTGCCAGAATGGCGGTTCGTGCGCCGTCGTCGGTAACTCGGTTGTGTGCTCGTGCGCGGGCATTGCAAAGGGACAGTTCTGCGAGGACAACGTCGACCAATGCGCCGGCAACCCCTGCCAGAATGGAGGCACCTGCACGGACGGTCTCAACGATTACTCGTGCGCGTGCACGGCTGCTTTCACCGGCAAGTCTTGCGCCAACGCTGTCATCACTCCTTGCAACCCGAACCCGTGCCAGAACGGCGGTGTTTGCAGCGGCGAGGGTGTGTGCGCCTGCGTCAACGGATATACCGGCGCCACGTGCACGAGCATCTCCACCTCGATCCACGACGGTGTCAACGCACTCAAGCTCGCCGCCAACCCCATCGGCGCTTCGCTCGTGTGGCGCTCGACGTGGTCCGTGTCCCTTTACTTCCGCGCAACCGACCCCAACGGCGTCATTCTCTACGTGTACTCGGCCGAGGTCTTTGACTACATTTCACTCTACCTCAAGAACGGCCGCCTCAACTTTGAGGTTAACGCCGGTGTTGCCGACTTCAACACGGGTAACACGCGCGCGTTTGTCGATGGAACATTCACCGACGGCTCGTGGAACAAGGTGACCCTCACGCGCACGTCGACGGGCATCACCCTCACCGCAATGAAGGCCGACGGCAGCAGTGCTGTCACCCAGACGACGCTCAACCGCGCAGGCCCCGTCGCTGTGGACGCCATCACCAACGTGTACCTCGGCAACGGACCCGCCGGTTCGCCTGCCCCCTTCAAGGCCGGCCTCATGGGCTCGATCCGCTTCTTCAGGATCAACGACCAGTCGGTGAACCTTTCCGCCGGCATTGGTGGCAACGTCGTTGCACAGAACGACTCGTAAAGAGATGCATAGTCATCATCTCAAAGGCCAAGTGAGACGCAGACTCGAAAATGGCGGGCGTTGAAATCCCTCCGTCGATTTGTCCTTGCAGGCTCGTTCGGTCATCGCGCTTCCTCGCATAGAAGAGAGTGCGAGCGTTTTGTTCTTTCCAACGCAATAGTCGATCCAAGTCCGCATGTGATGCCAATTGTTATGTGCCGCTTTGTTGGCCGACTGTCACTTTGTTGTTATTTGTGTTTCTATTAGTCATTGTCTTTCTGTGTGTTTGCGATCACCACTGCCTGTTCCTGCGTTTTGTTGTGTCTCTGTCAATGGCAAGAGACAGAAGAAAAAAAACATATCCCAAAAGCGTACATACTTGTACCAAAAATGAAGGTTTATCTTCACAAAACACAAAGCTATGCACACACTTGTGCCCACGTACAATCTTGTGGAAAAGAGTGAGAAGTGCAAGTACAACTAATCTAAGCTTAACAAAATCTTATTATGCGGATCAATTTTTTGGTCTCGTAAATCCGGCCCACTGTTGAGATAAGATTCCCGCCATTTTTCAATTTCAGGCGGCAGTCGCATTCCTATCACACATTTAGTGACTGGCGGAAGAGCATCAACACATGCACCCACAAAAACACACACAAAACACACATCCACACAAATTAATGCAACAACACAGAAACAGGAGTTTCTGAAATTGTTGAAAAGTTATCGGGATCCATTTACTTTTTTGTATTGTTTGTTTTTGTATAGAAAATCCACTTTGTGTTCCGGCTTTGCACCACACCCGACACGATGGCCCTCGCGGACGGAGGTGGTTGGGAGGGGTACGGGGACATGCGTGGCACACACGCATACATCTCCGTGATTCGGAGTCACGGTCGCCCTATATTGCCTCCAAAGGTGCGTTGTTCACTCTCGCGAGTGAGCTAGCTTTTGTGTGCAAGTCAGTCGGCGACATTGTGTGTGTGTGGAATGGCCTCAGTGAAAGCGAGAGAAAGAAATCAGCGATGTAGACTCTGTGCCCATGGACTTCACAACTGAGAAGTAGAGAGAAAAAGGTAAAGGGTAGAACGAGGGATGTATTGCAACAAAGAGGAAGGGCATCCTTTGTGTAATTAATCACCAGGCTCACATTCGAGTTCCGAAAACAAATTGCTGCATGTTTGTGATTGCAGCTCTCGCGCGAACAAAGAGAAGAAATGGCTCGCTACCGCCATCTTGCAGCGCACCGGGAATCAAAATCATCAGGAACACGCACACCCCCAACACGACGTGCACACAAATCCTACGGCGATGTTTTGGATCCGTACGTGGAGGTTGCCGATCGGCATCCTGTTGTGAGTGGGAGACCAACAGGAAGGACAGGCCCCGTGTACGACTCACGCCTGGATATGAGTGGCATCTACAGTTCTGAGGCTTGGCCACAGACACCGGAAAAACCGGAATTCTCCGAGCCGGAAGTGGTAATTACGACTGCGAACGGCCAGCGAAACCACGGACGGGAAGCGCAACAACAGCAACACCCTGTGCGCCATTCGCCACAAATCACACCGCGTGCACGTGACCTTCGGGGACCGGTTGCGAGCGATGCGCGCGGAGGGGAGGGCGAAGATGCATCCGCAACGGACTCTGCGGCGGAGGAAATGAGGCGCATTGTGAAAGTGGAGGAGCGCGTGGCAGAGATGCAGCGGCAATTGCGAGATAGAATCGACGAACAGCGGGCGCGTTTGCGGCATTCAATGGCGTCGCCCTCGCAGAATCGCACCGGGTCCCCGATTTCTGCACGCTCGCCCTCTCCAACCAAAGGGGAAGCGCGGCAAGGATCAGCTGCCGAGCCCCATCGCACTGGCGCGGCAGATGCCATGGTGAGGGTGTCGTCGCCGACGATTCGTATCCCGCAAGAGCAGCAGTGGCAGGCACCACCGCGGTCGCCCCGCCCCGAGGAAATGCCTGAACCGCAAGCAGGGGCCATCGCCCCTGCACAACCTGTACGACAGCCAGACGACGACCCGAGGGTGGCCAAAGCAGCGAGGGTGCGGCCGGATGTGGATGCGCACGCGTGGACTGAAGGGCGTGTGCAGCCGCAGCACCGTACGCCGGGAGTGTTCGATGTGGCAGCAGTGGATGGACTTGCGCTCGGTCGGCGTCCCAACAGCGGCGGTAGCACTGGGCGGATGTCCTCATCGCGCCACAGCGGGCGGGCCGGTGTCTACATGCACGAAGGGCGCGAGAAGCTTGGTGCGGTCGCGCGAGGCTACTTAGTGCGGCTACTGATGCGCTCGCGAAAGGTCAGGGAGCTTATGAAGGAAGTGGCGGTGAGTGAACATGATTTGTGTCGCAGTCTTGTTGTTCCCCTTGAATATACGTATGCATTTTGTGGAGCGCAGTACGCATGCATCTGATATCGATGCCGTCGTGCGGCATGTGTTGATACCAATTTGTGTGCAGGATCTCGAGCGGTTTCTCAAGGACGTTACGTTTGATGAGCGGAGTGAACGCCAGCGCACTCCCGCGGAAGAGCGCCTCGTGGAGCGAGTGTCGCATCAGGTGCGTGTGCAATTTACTCAAACAATCACACAAAACACGCCACTAATGCACTCTCTCTATCTTGGGGAGCCATAGGCACAACGTCTAAGAACTGACTTGAATACCTTCAGGTGATTTCGAAACAGATGAACTATTGGTCCTTGTTTGCTTGAAGGGGCAGCAGCAGAAAGCGTCACATATGCCCACCTCGGCGTGGTTAGGAAATGCTAACGCTTTTATGTGGGTAATATTTGCATAGTTGTTTTGGCTTATTTGTGCATGCCGATGTGTTCCCCGTTGCAGTTGCGCCAAGAGAAAAAGACGATCCACGACATCTTCTTCCGTTGGACACCGGCAGAACAGATGCAGCTCATTGCCCGCAGCCGCGCCGCCACCCGCGAGTTGATGTTCGCACATGCGCTTGAGGTGTGTAATTGGCGATGCATTTCATTTGCACATTTGTGCGTGCATGTATATATATATATATATGCGTGTGTGTGTGCGTGTGTGTGTGCGTGTGTGTGCGCATGCATCCGTGCATGGCTGTTTAGAAAGTCCAGAAACGGCCTCTGCAACTGCGCTTGCATTCTGATTACTTGTTGCAGAATAACAATAACCCGAGTCCGTCGAGGGCCGCCGATCGTTGGCTGTCGAGTGCGACACGACGCGCGCGGGAAAGACGATCGATGATGTCGGACGATGGCAGCAAGGGCAGTCCGTATCCGCTCCATGCATTTCCTAATATGTGATTCCAAATTGTCTCGTTTTCACTTTTTCCGGTCAGATGCCATGTGCTTATATGTGCTGAAAGTTTGTGTAAGTTAATGTTGCTGGTCAGAATTGTGATTCCTTGACTTTTGTCCAAAAACACATCAAAACGGGTTCAGTGCCGAACGTCCTTGGAGTTCGCGGAAGGATGTCGTGGATCGCAGCGGGAAAAGCACGCAGAGCAGCACCACATCCGTGTACTCCCAGTCGAAAATGAGTGGTGGAGGGAGCTCGTCGCGGCGAAAGTCCGCTTCGAACAATCATCCGCCGGCGACAAAGACTCACACTGCAGTGACATCGTCTGGCAAGCGGCAGCAGAGCAACACCCACACACACACACGGGCGCCGCTTCCAGATCTTGATGAGCAGCTGCCACAAACACATGCATATTCGTCGCAGGCGTATGCGTACGGATCCGAGACGTCTGGTGATGAAAGCTCGCTGTATGCGGCCGGGCGTGCATACGAGGACTCTGCCATGTCCGCCACAGAGGAAGTGGATACCAACCTCAATTCGACCATCACAAAAGAATCGCCTTCAAGCGCTCCCGGCAGTCGTATCCCACGGCCTGTGCTTGACGGCGCCCCGGTGGCCGTGCCGTCAACTCCTCATCGCACGAGGATTGTTGCGCCCACGCCACACTCGACCCCGAGGGGACGGGCGGGGTCGCAGGGGTCGTCGTCTTCCGCGACAGCGCGCAATGCAGCAGGGTCGCCGAGAACAGCAGCATCAGGGCGCACTGCTGTGTCAGGGGCAGGGCGGCCGTCGTCAGGGTCCGTGCGGAGGGTGTAATCGCCTCCCCCTCCCCTCCTTGTGTGTGTTTCGTGAGGCATTGTCAAGCCACTTGGGTTATGTTGTAGTTTCCATAGATGCAATCTTACATCTATATATACATATATAAACACAGATTATTGCTCATTCCACAGTAAACAGGCAAGGCGAATAAAACGCAGCACGTACATAGGGGTATGGAGAAGCACATCCTACCATTACTCCAAATCCAATTAAGCAGAGTTTTATTTGCGTCCGCTGAGAAATCCGGCACCATCACTAAAATACCGGTTGCCCTCTGGCGCTCTCTTCTCCGCAGCGTGCGGATTGATGATCTCAATGCCCTGGACTGCGGTGAAGCACACAGACGACGCGAGCCCAGACGTTGCAGACTTGGCCGTGATGGTCTTTTGGAGCTCCTTTTGCAGCTTCTTTGACATGCCGACCTTGACACGCGGGTCGACCTTTGCGGCACGCACCTTGCCGCTCCCGTCCTTCCCAACCATGCCAATCGACTGCCCACCCTCGCGCTGATAGTTGTCCTCGCCCTCGGTTCCAAACTGCATACGATTTGCCTGTCGTCGCACTTCCGTGACGGCAAACCGCTCCTTCATTCGTCGCGCACGCTTTCCACCCCTCTTCTTACGCGGAGCCTCGTCAGGGGCTGGCAGCGGCTTCACGACCTTTGCCGGCGGTGCCTCCTGCGCCTTGTCCATCTTCTTCATGATATCGTCCCTGAGCTTCATGCCTTCGGACCCGTCAACCGCCTGGTGGAAGCTATCAATGCGCGCCGCGAGTGTACACTTGGCCGCACACAGACGCGCCGCCTTTGTCCTGAAATCGCTTGGGAGATTTTGCACAAATGGCGAGTGGAAAATGCACCCGGCGTGCACGTTGGACGTCGCCGTGGAGAAGCCCGCAAGGTTTTTCCGACCAGAACCCAGCACTTGAACGTTGCACGCCGGCATCTTGGAGAGGGCAGACAGGCCTCCAGCAATACCCATCAGGTTGGCAGCCGTGGTGGGACCAACAATCGCAGAGAGGTTGGGTGCGACAAGACTCATGCGCGACTCCACGTAGTGAAGAATCCGTCGCTTTCCTTCGTCGAGGGCGATGGCCACGTCGCAGGCCTCCATCACGCGAGTCAGCTCCTCGTCTAAGAGCGGATCGCCCTGTGTTGTTGAGCTCGTCACTGTGACGACCATGACAATGGCCGAGGGAAGAATACTGGCAAGATCCTTCTTCGTAACTTCCATGTCATTGCCAACCATCTTTACGGTGCGAATGTAGTCCATCGAGTTGAGAACGAGCGACTCAAGTTCCGGAAAGCGCTTCACGTAAATGTCGCGAATGAATTTGTGCACAGCGGCGATTTCGTTATCGATCTCAACAGTGAGGTTGTTGGCACTGACGATAAGCTTGTACTCGGGGTCGTGCTCCACCGGGCCTACTATCTCCCTCCGCTGCCCCCCAGCGGCGTCGTCGTTCTTCATATGCTCTGCAATCTGTGCCTGAATGCTCGCGAATCGCGCGCCGTAAAACAGACGCGCAACACCGCGCACATCCGTCGCCTTGAGAAGAGATGCATCAATGTCACCCCCCGCGGCGGACGCATCAGCCATCTCCGCATCCCGTGCTTCTCCGCCAGCACCGGCGTACATGGCCCCTGCGTCGTCATTGTCGTCAGAGAGGTCGTCGTCGTCCTCCTCGTTGCCAATATCCTCCAGATCCGCGAGAAGCTCCTCGGCGAGAGACATGCTTGCGAGTGGCGGCTTATTCCTGTTTAATCACAGACAGTGAAAGACGCAACATGCGATGCAACTCAAAAAATATATATAAATACAAAGTGAATCAGCTTTGAATCTTTTTGCCTTTTGACAATTCGTTGCAATCCAGCTGACCATTAACCGAAAAGTCGGCAGCTCATGTCTCTAATAATACGAGATCTCGCTTAATATTATGTCAATCCATGCGAGAGCTCGGCAGTGTTCAAATCTCTATGGCGACTCAAAATTTGACAAAATTTTGCGCCAAACCATTTCCATACAAATTCCATACCTAAGGAGTGTATAATGCGATGCCACCCGTGAGCCAAAACGGGATCCGTTTCACATTCCACCCGCCGAGATGGCATACACACTGTGTGCGTGAGCGAGAGATGCACATACAACTCGCACGAGTGCTATTGCACGAATCAAGGATACTTTTCAGTGAAAACAAAAGACAATATGCAGAAGTAGGAAAGAATAACAGCAAGGGTGTTTGTGTGCTCAAACTCTGATAATTATTCTCCGTTTCTCTGTCAAAATCCACTTTGCAAGGGCTAAGGTACACAGTCGTTAATGACGTTTATTCAGCATGATCAGTTGTCGAATCATTCGGGGTGACATTTCTGCTTGCTTATATGTGCTCACGCTTTCGTGACTTTTTCGCGCAGTTGTGTTTTTTCTCAAGCACCACAGACAATATTGAAAATGAGCTACCAGGTAAGTCCACGTTTTGCTCTATTGATATTATGAGACAGTTTGATCGTTCGCACACAACCGTTTTTGTACGCATTATGCGCTGGGCATGTCTCTTCATTTCGGCGAGTTCCAGATAAAGAGGCTGAATCCCACATTTTGTGTGCGCACAAATTGCAGGCTGCCGATTCGAAGAAGGAGGAGTTCCGCCGCTACCTCGAGAAGAGCGGGGTGATTGATTCGCTCACAAAGGTACTTGTTGGTTTGTATGAGGAGCCCGAAAAGCCGAGCAATGCCCTTGACTTCATCAAGCAATATTTGGGCGCACCCGCCGGCGTCGACGTCGACCAGCTTAAGGAGGTACATTGCTGTTTCACTCGCCTTGATCATGTTTGATCTTTGGGATATGATATTTCGTCATTTGTTGTCGCATACACCGTGTTCTGCGCCGAATTCAATTATTGGTTGGAAGTGTCACCACTTCCTCATCTTTCAGCAAAATGGCTCCACTGTGCGCACATGGTCATCTTACACACAGCTTGGGTTGTTTGGTGTAAAAAAATCGAGCAGGAGAACGAAGCATTGAAAAAGGAAATTGACGAGTTGAAGAAAGAAATTGATAACCTCAAGAGGCCACTCGGCGCATCTTCTGAAGGCGCTGCACAGGCAGAGGGGGAGCAGGTGCGTGAGTGTGTGCTGCATTGCGTGCGTTGGGGGAAGTGTTCTTTATTTGAACAGAAGGCGTGTATTTTTGACTTCTTTAGGTTGAGTTTGAAGATCACTACAATCTCATTGGCATGGGGGAGCATATACTCAGGCGTATGGCCTACATGTGAAGTGCCACTTGCGCGCATCTTTGAGTTTGCGCTTCAACCGACATCTGATTCGGACTGCATTCCTTTTCCCCTCTCTATCGACGTTTGCGCTGTATGTACGACCCGACCCCTCGCAGTCTGCCGAGTAACCGTATTGGCTGGACCGATCGCTTGACCTTGCGCCAAAATCACAATTCACATCGCCTTCTATTGCCGCCGCCCGTTTTTCCGCATTATCGCGTACCGTCGTGTCGCTTGCCTTTGAACAAACATATCGCGCCTTTTTTATGAACCAATGCTGTTTCGGAAGAGAGACGAGTAGTTGTGGGGTGCACATGTGCAGTTGCTGGAGTCGTAATGGCACAACTGTAGTGCAATATTGCTCGGCCTGGAAACTCCTTGCCTGTGGTATCGCGGATAAGCGCCATTCTCTCATTGTTACAGGCGCACCACAGTGGCACAACGGTGCGTCTAACTAGCTGTAGATTCAAATAGGAGCAATACTACCACAAAGCAAATAGCGCGCGTGTGTATTTAGCAGACACTTTCAATATGAGCCGTGGATATGCGTGCGAGCTGTCCTCCAAGGGCAGCACGCGGTCCACACTGAACAACAGCGCCATGATTACGCGAAAGGCTCGGAAGGTAATACGCGGTCGCAGTAGAAGTGGAAGATCCTGGCAGAGTATGTTGGGCCGACAGTCTTGTTACGCACGAGCTTCCCATAGCGAATGTCGGAAAGCATGTTTGCGCGCTCCTCGTCCGTCGCCAATTCCGAGTAAGCGTCCATGAGGCTGCAACAAGAAATGCATTATAGGATAGAATCAGTCAAGTTTTTTCTTCGTTTCGATTGTACAGAGCAGCTCCAAAAAAAAACAGAAAGAGCGAGAGAGATATGGGAGCTTGAGGGGTCTCTCACTCACAGTTTCATCAAGGCCAATAATGAGAAGAAACAAAGAGAGGGTAACTGAGAGAAAACACACAGTCCCACTCAAGATATCAACACGGACAAGGAATGAAACAGCAAATCAACCGATACGCACATTCGTGGCGTTGGATAGGCCTCCGTGATTGCTTTGGCCTTCTCGGGAGTAACGCCGTGGATCTGCATGAGCTGTAGCGCAAACATATCCGCCAATGCAAGCGGCTTTGACTTCTCCGCCTGCGCCGCAAACGCATTGTATGTCTGGAACTTGCCGCACCCGCCAAGCGATTCGTCACCCGATCGCACGCCATGCGACGGATCCAACTTGACGTTAGGATCGCAGTTCAATGTCGTGTGCTGAATTACGGTACCCCCAACAAAAACAATACACAATTCAAAACATTCAACAATTTAAGAGAGATAGTTTGTGTTAGTTAATGTAAGACCTTAAAAAACTCAACTAAAATGTGGGCATAAGGAAGGAGAAACCAAAGAACACAGGTGGTGGGCGGAGACATTGGTAATACTGCCGCTCACCGAAAAACGTTCCGCAATGCGGCGCGACATGAGGTGAAGATAAGAAGCCGTGTCCTTCAATGACTGCGTCTCCTTCACGTGGAAACTACACAAGACAAAAGCACACAGTTGCGAAATAATGTAAGTGATTGGACAAACAGCGCGGCGTGCGAGGGACGAATCTCGTGGTGGGTGTATGAGTGCGTAGATGTGTGTGTGTGCTTGTGTGTGTGGGGGAGGGGGGAGGGAGGTTAGGTTTACACAGAGCCCCACCCGTGTTGCGCCTGAGTATTCGTCATGGCCTGGCGCAGACTGTCTGCATCCAGCCCAGCGTTTTCCATGTCACCATATTCCTCGACAAGTAGCGTCACGTTTGTAAGGCCACTGTAAAAGAGACGAAACTGTTCGACACGTGATGGGCGTATGCAACAACACAACGTCAATGACGAGACGCAGCACATACACACAGACACACACACACACACACGTGCGCGCGCGCGTGACAAGGCATCACAAACTACATAACAGCAACGTGAAACCACAGACGAGCTAAATAGGATCTGGAGATAAGCACCTTCTGCTCTTGGAATCGCCGGTCCTTGATACTCGACGCAAGATCATCCATACGTTTCCGCTCAATCGCAAACCCAAGAACGACCTCGCGTGGATGTGCTGATAGTAAAATAGTAAAACCAGAATTCGGTATAACACCGCGAATTGTAAGTCCAACTGCAACACACATGGAGAAGTGCATATCAACAAGAACGCAAGCAGCAGTAACAGCAGCAACATCACAAGTAACAACTGTACGCACCCCCAGCCCGTGGATTTGTCTCCCGGGCAATCCAGAGAAAGTCGGAGACTGGAAGCGGGCGCGTTTCCATCTTGATGCCTCCCGAGGACCTGAGGGAGTCCATAATAGTGTTCTTGTCCTTGCGATTGCCCAGCACCTCGCGCAGATCCACAAGAAGCACCACCTCAAACTCACCCCGCCTAAGAGCAAAGGGCGGCCCATAGTCGGTCTCTTGCTCCGTCACCTGCGACGCAGCGTCCGAAACAGCGCTTTGCTGCGAGGCAAGGATCGGTCGAGTGGCGTTGATGGTTGGAGCCGTGCGCCCAACCGGCCCTGCGTGGCTCAGCAGATGAGCAGACGATACCGCCGACGCCGACGAGTGCGAGCGATTGAGTGCAGGAGCCATGCGCACATCAGCCACACTCGTCACACTCGTTATGCTGATGCCACGTATGAGGTGCGCTGGCACGCCCGCCGTCGCGCGCAAATTCGCCTCGGCAGATGCGACAGAGGCCTGGCTGCAGTAGTCGGTGTGAAAAGACGACCCCTCGGCGGTCACCGCGGGTCGACATTCGAGCGACGTTCGTCGGATATTAGGTGGGAGGAGTGCCTGCGCAGCCCGGTACACATTTTCCCCCTCCCTTTCCCACTCGGGAAGGAGACCAAACACGTAGCCGTCGCCTGCTTCGCCATCTGCCACCACGTGTCGATCGCCAAGTGGAGCACCCGCACGGTATCTGACACGGTACATTGTCCCGAGTTCCGCTGCAAACCCATCGATCATGAAAAGTAAAGGATACACATAAGTTAACCTCTGCCTGAAGAGCATAATGTGCAGTCAAAGAGAGGACGACAGAGACGCCGATCTTCAGAATTTTCAAGAGCCTAAACCATAAAGCCGGAAGGCACCGCAACATAAAATTCAATCTCAACCCTCAGGGATAGATATTCGACGCTCACATTGTGAAGTGCCTGCTTCTGCCCTTGTCGCGACACTGCAGCCCCGATCGTTCACATATGTGAATTCGAATTCCTTGGGAGGCGTGTGGTCAACTGCATTCGACTGCGCACGAGGCGGCTCAAAGCCACCACGCATACCAGCAAGGCTACCATCGCCACCAACAAATCCATTGTCGCTCCTCGCGCCCAAACTCTGTCGGCGTGGGGCGGCATACGGATCCTCAACCGGCCATGGCGGAACATCGGACATATCGGCGTTTCCATCCAGGCCGTCATAATCGTCGTGGAAGGTCTGCGACTGCCCTCCAAATTCATTCGTTGTACTGAGAAGCTTGTCGGCCAGCTCAATGCCGGCAGGTGTAAGGGAATATCGGGCGGGACTTCCCGCGCGGATAACAAATCCCTTGTCGGAGAGGGTGGACATACTACTCCACGCACTGTAAAAGCCGTCCGTCTGTTTTTAGAAAGCATTAGAAGCATGTGAGTCACTGCGACTGATCCAGTTATCCAGCCTCAAACACACCAAAATGCCAACTACTCACCGCAACAAACGATGTATCCGAGTGCTCTTGTGCAGCATCCATGAGCTCTTGCTTCCTCAAAAATCCCACGTGACCCACCCCGCGTGTGGCAGTCCGCAGCGCCACCAAAATCGCATACGCACCCGATCGATACACAGGAACATACGTCCGTTTATTTGCGCCTCGATGTGGGACGGGTCTATGTCTCGGCGTCGCGGGCTCGTCATCGTGCACCTCGCCCACCACCTGACCCGCTCCATGCACAGGACTTGCCGGCTTCGGGCGCGCGCCTCGGCCAGCGCCCCGACCGCCGCGCACGCCTCCGCGGGTACCACCACGCCCGCGTCCCCCCCGTCGTTTTGCAGTGCTCGCAACAAGCTCTTCTTCCTCCTCCGAGTTGAGGACAAACTCGCGCAGGTAGTCTGGCTGTGCTGCCGGAGGGCGAATCGCAGGGGCGTCTGGTTTTGCGGGTGGCGGTCGCATGGGTTGCTGAACAGGATCGGCCATGGGCGAGAGCGGCCGCTTATTGTCTCGTGCACGGGCTGCGGAATGCAATTACAAGGAAGTGGTTTAGTCCTCTCTTTCATTTTGAATTTCAAGGCCGCACAGTAGTCACAATCTGAGGGTACATTTGTACAATAACGTACCAAACCTGCTCGGAGATAAATCCTCAGATTTCACATCTGTACAAACGCAAACGCAAATTGAAGCAACTGTCTCACCTGGTGCGCCGCCGCCATTTATTTCGTGGAGTCGCTTGTCGATCATGCGCGCTATTGTGTCACCAATGCCCTTCAGTTGGAGAGCTTCCTTGCCCGAGTTGATGCGCACGGGATAGCGCTCAACGGCCTTGCGTGCCTGCTAAGATCAGAACAAGAAGATCAGCAACACAGACATACACAACATTGGATTCATGCCATTCCCACTTTTTCGTTCGCTTCAGATGAGTCACAGGGGTCCTTTAAGGGCAAAAGTGCATCCACTTGCCTTTAAATATGTGAAGTGGATGTTCGTTCCCAAATCTTTCGAATTCAGGTAAGCCTCTTGGAGCATGTCCACAATTTCCTGGTTTACGCACTGCGTAACGGCACGGGCACCCCCACCCCTGCCCCTCCCAGCATTCATCGTCGCGGTTGATGCTCAGTGAGGCGAATGCCAAAAGTGCACTCACATCTCCAATGGCATGTCCAAAAAATACCGCGAGCGCGCGAGAGAGAGAGCGAGAGAGTGTGTATGCAAGAAGCAGTTGCGAGGGTTAGAGCTATTGCGCGAGCGCCCCAGTGAGAAGTGTGATGCTCTACACACTAACTCGTTTGTGATTAGAGGAGCAATCTTCAGTCTTTCCAAATATTCTCATGCATTCTTAGCTGTCCTGTCCCCGCAAACTCGGCCGTCCTCACTCTCGGTCGGTCGCTCAGTCTGTGGCGGGAAACGGCCTCACGTGATGGTCATCCGGGGGGGGGGGTCTTATAACACCCCGTATGCAATACTACTGATCGGAGCACGCGATCGCCCCTCCCCCGTCCCATGTGCCATTGCAATCGGAGGGATGTCTCGAGTGCAATGCGAGGCAATGCGCAGGTGACATACACCACCACAGACGCACAAACCACACACACATACACACACACACACACTTGGAGGCACACACAGAGGTGCATCTGCTGTGTTACACCTCAGCGTTGGGGAGATCACAATAGTCGCCGTTACACACTCGAATGAACGACAGAGTTAAAGGGATTAGCCGCACTATAAAGGAACGCATCGACGAGTGCGAAGCAGTGGTGATCCACCTCGATATACTTGTTGGCCCGCCCACACACAGAACGCGGCACAAGCAGACCAGTGATTCAGTTGTACTTTTGCACCAGTGTAGACAAAATGGCCAACGCACCCGATTCGTGGGAGGACAGCCTCGCCGAGGATGTCGGACAGCTGTCGCTTAAAGAGAAGCAGGCCGCAGCCCAGGCGCCCGCCGCACAGCAGTCGGCCCCAAAGCTCAGCATCGGTGCAAAGCCTTTCGTTCCCAACTTCAGTGCTCCCGCGTTCGTGCCGTCGTGGGCAGGTGAGGCTTACTTAAACTTGAAGCAGACGATGCCCGTGAGGCACGACGTATGTGACAGTAATCACTGCCAAACTTCAGTGCTCATGTCTGGACATGGGTGCAAGCATTCATCCATGTCTCCTCCTGCTCTCCTATTTGTGCTGCAGCCCCTCCCGCCCAGGCTGCCGCCGCGCCCGCCGCCGTGTCTCCTCAGCCCCAGCCGCAAGCACACGTGCAGCCTGCGCCGGTTGCTGCGCCCAAGGCTGAAGTCGCTGCCCCTCCCAGCCCCTCGCCGGCTGTGGCTGCTGCTGCTGCTGTTCCCACACCCACACCCACACCCGCACCTACCCCGGTGCCAGTTGCATCCCCCGCCGCATCGCCATCTCCAAAGACTCCCACGCCTGCCAAGAAGGAAGAACATGCAAAGGAAGATGCCGAAGACGACGTCGAGGATGTTGCGGATGACGACGGCGAGGAGAAGAAGAGCAAGAAGCAGGCGGCGCTTGATAAGGTTGCCGCAGAGCAGCCCGTAGATCCCCGAGAACATCTTAACATCATCTTTATCGGCCACGTCGGTATGTGCCCTGAGTGGCTGTTGCTCTTGCTCGCAGTATATCCCGCTCCTGCTTTGATCGTAGTTCGCGAGGGCATGTCAGGCGCGATCATATTCGTGTGGGACGTGAATGCGCTTATATACATACATCATATTATCTGCGGAATCGCTGTATTGATGATTCCTTTGCCTATTTTGTTTGCCGTTGACAGATGCGGGCAAGTCGACAATTGGAGGACATATTATGTACCTGACGGGACAGGTAGACAAGCGCACTCTCGAGAAGTACGAGCGCGAGGCCAAGGACAAGGTGGGGTTTGAGGGAGAAGAGGAGCGATGGATCAATCCACAAGGAGTTGATGATTGTGTTGAGTAATTTTGTCAGTGTGCTTGTCGTAGTTTTGGGATGAAAGTTGCGTGGGCGTCTACAAAGTGAGCCGATCAAACCTTTTTCCTCATTATCGGCGGCGGAGGGACATGTTGAGACGAGAGCGGGTGCTGCCATCTGTGAAACAAAGAGAGAGAGTGTGTGTTAGAGTATGAAAGAATGAAAGAGAGGAGAGGGGTTAGAGTTGGATGTAGCGCGGGGGGGGGGGGGGG
>CALSCR010003711.1:0-17428 GCA_943704495.1 Pigoraptor chileana | reverse complement strand
TGTGTTGTGTTGTGTTGTGTTGTGTTGTGTTGTGTTGTGTTGTGTTGTGTTGTGTTGTGTTGTGTTGTGTTGTGTGTGTGTTGTGTTGTGTGTGTTGTGTGTGTGTTGTGTTGTGTTGTGTTGTGTATTAATGAGCGGTTGAATTGGACTCAATGGGGCGATGGTTTGACAGCAATAACGCATTGGTTTCCGTCACAAAAATCTCACCCAATTGCACTTTTCTGTTTTCCTTGGGCGCACATATTTGTTGATATAGGTTGCCGTGTGCAATCTCGCGTCGATTGCTCTGAACATGTTCGTGAAGGCCGATCGCACATACGACTTCCAGAAGCTGCGCGAGGTCACAAAGGTCGCAACCCGAAATCTCAACCGCATTATCGACATCAACTACTACCCGGTTCCCGAGGCCCGCAAGTCGAACATGCGGTGTGTATCTAACTTAGTGTGTCTCGTGTGTGTGCGTTGTGTGTGTTTTCTTCCCCCCTCTGTTATTTTATTCAATGCCCCCTGCCCGCTGACTTGTGCGCGATTCCCTATCCACATGCACGTACTCACAACAATATCTTTGTCCTCCCTCTTTGCATATCTTTTGGGGTGGTATTCGTCTCCTGCTACAGCCACCGTCCCATTGGACTCGGCGTGCAGGGTCTTGCCGACGCCTTCATCCTTATGCGCTTCCCGTTCGACTCTGAGGAGGCCGCTAAGCTCAACCGCGAAATTTTCGAGACGATCTATTTTGCCGCACTCGAGGCATCGTGCGAGTTGGCTCAGGAGGAGGGCACGTATGAGACGTATGCCGGATCACCTGTCTCGAAGGTCAGTTGGCCAATGGCACTTTGTACACACACGCACGTAACAAGAAAATAGTGCATTGCTGCAGAGGACTCTGTCCGTCTCGTTGTACAAACCTACATAATGAGACATGCATTCGTCTGCAATGACAAGTGACGCTGTGATCGCTGACCCTTTGATTTTACTGTACACGCACACACACTCGCTGCGCGCATGCAACCACAGGGCGTCTTCCAGCAGGACATGTGGGGAGTGAAGCCGTCGTCGGGCCTGTGGGACTGGGACGGCCTCCGCGAGAAGGTCGCCAAGCACGGTGTGCGTAACAGCCTCCTCGTCGCCCCGATGCCCACGGCGTCCACTGCGCAGATCCTCGGTAACAACGAGTCGATTGAGCCTTACACGAGCAACATTTACACGCGCCGTGTGCTTTCCGGCGAGTTTCAGATTGTAAACCACCATCTTTTGAAGGATCTCACCGACCGCGGACTGTGGAACGAAGACATTAAGCGCAAGATCATTGCCGGCAACGGATCCATTCAGGAGGTCACTGAGATCCCCGCGGATGTGCGCGCGCTATACAAGACGGTGTGGGAACTTTCGCAGAAGGTGTTGATCAACATGGCCGCCGATCGCGGCGCATACATTGATCAGTCGCAGTCGTTTAATGTCCACATTGCCGAGCCCAACTATGCCAAGCTGTCGTCGATGCACTTTTACGCCTTCAAGAAGGGGCTCAAGACGGGCATGTATTACCTGCGCACGCGTCCCGCGGCAAATGCCATCCAGTTTACGGTGGATCAGACAAAGCTTGCGTCGTCGAACAGGACCAAGGAAGAGATTGAGAAGGAGAACGAGGCTGCGATGCTGTGCTCACTCCAGAACAAGGAGGCCTGCATGAGCTGCTCCGGTTAGAGATGGAGACGGCTCCCGTCGCTCTCTTTCTCTTGCGTGCACCCTCTCTTTATCTCTTCCTCCTCCTCCTCTCTCTATGTCGCTGTTGTTCATGGAATATTTCATCCATCAACACACGCACACCTACTTTCTTGCTGTTGAATCAATGGGCATGGCGCCCATGATTCCGCATCCCTCGCACACATTCTGTCTTCTTGCCTTTGCCGCCCCCGCTTTGCCGCTGCCGCCCCCGCCGTGCGTGTTTCTCCATCTCTTTCCTTCTTTTTTTGCCCCTCTCTCGTTAGATAATGGCATTCGTGTTTTTTCTCGGTGTGGTTTGTTTCCCTCGCTGGGTGGAACTGAGCCGAGGTTATCGAAGCCATCTTTTCTATGGACAAAGCTGCCGATGTCCTAACTCAATGAAGTCTGTCAACAACCAAAGTGCCAACAACATTTGTTACCAAAAAAAATGTCACGAACATAGCTGGGGTTTATCGACGATATTATTTACTGCAGCAATCACTGTCCTGAAGGGGGAATTCGTTCATCCCTCAAACAAGCAAAACGCGAGGTGTGGGCGGCTACTCACAATTTACAATTTTGAATGAGAATGAGAAGGCGCAATAGCAAGAGATTGCCTAAAGAACTCGACTGCATCTGTTGCGACTCTGGTGGGCACTTCCATGTTGACCACGTGACTTGCACCGTCGACCGAGATGACTCTGGAAGGGCCGCCGACTTCGTCCGCCATTGCCGCCATCATGGCGTCTCCATGGGACCACGAACGCGAGCCGTGTACAAAGACAGTCGGGATGCGGATGTCTTTGAGATGGTCCCACACGGTGTTTAAGTTCATTGTATAGAGCTGTGCTCGCATTTTGTGATTGAAGGGTGTGAATGTGCGTGTGTGTGCGTATGTGTGTGTGTGTATGTATATGTGTATGTGTATGTGTATGTGAATATGTATGTGTGTGCATGTGAATGTGTGAGTGTGTGAATGTGTGAGTGTGTGAGTGTGTGTATGGGCCAGTGTGTGCATGGGTCGGTCACACAATTATTTCCATGTGTGCTGTATGTCTGAGGTGGTCAGAGTGGCGCACATGAGCGTAACAGCTCTCGGCATGGCATGATGCTTGGCATGATGCTTGCCAGATACCCACCTTCACCTCCTGCTCGGGTGAGGCGCGCAGACTGACGCCATTCCCGCTCGTGTCGTGTTTGAACGACCCCTTCACATAGCCAGAGACAGCGCGGCTGTTGTTTGTTTTGATTGGCCAACACATGGCGCCACCAAACGTGTGAACATGATTTATGATCCATTATTGAGCTGTAAAGATCAAGACTCAGACATACAGGCACACAGACATAACATACACACGCACACACGTACACCAACACACACACATACACACACACACAAACACACACACCTGTCCCATGTGCTGAGCCGCTTATGAAAGTACTCGCTGGCGGCCTGCATCGATGCAAAGGTCGCGCGTCGCTTCCGTGCCATGTCCGCATACCTCGCGCCTGTAGCGGGAGATACAGACGCCTCTCCGAGCGCTTTTGGCGGGAATATAATGGGTTCGATCAGAAAGAGCGCGTCGAATAATGTGGGATCTTGGAGCTGTGCCATGAGTAGACATGTGGACCTGCAGTATATGTGTTCGAGTTACGGTTACAAGGTGATGTGATGCGTGGTGGCATGAACAGGCACTGGAGCACAACAAACGCGAATCACGATGTGTGCAACAATGGAATGCAGAAAGCGCTCACCCCATCGAGTGGCCAACACCGACCACGGGATGGCGCCTCCCGCCTTTGACACTCTCTTTCTTCACGGATGTTGCAACCGCAATAGTGTCATCGCGGAACTGCTCCCACGTTGGATGCCCCCGGATATCGCCGCTGCCCCCATGCCCCCGCAGGTCAAACGAAACAGCACTGAAAGGTACGTCTGTCAGCATGTCCTCCACGATTGCATCCCACGTCTGGCGGCAGAATCCATTGCCGTGCACAAACACTGCGGTGAACGCATCGTGGTGTGCCTGTGACCCTTTTCGCGTGATGGTGTCACCCAATATTTCGACGCCGTCATCAGTCACATAGCACTTTGTTAATCTGGCAAGATGGTCTTCGCCACTGGATGTTGAGAACGGCTGCGCCATCATTGATGCGTGAATCTTCGGTGATTGCGGATGCGATGCTGAGCGAGGTGCAAGAGCACTATGGCATGTCGTCACAACACGCCGACACAAATTGCGGATCATAATCGCACAGCACTCACTCACTCACATGTACACATATACACATATGTACATTATATTCTACATGCACTTTTTCCAATGAAGCATTCCTCCAGTTTATATAATCTCGTCGTTTACCCCCGACAGTAACACGGGGGCACTCCCGTCATACAACTTACCCTGAGCATCATATACCCATATGAGGCAATAAATGATCCACGTAAACCATATTATTAGTTTGCCCCCGATTATAGTCACGTGCCACCCGATGTCACCTTCCCGCCGGCCAATCAGCGTCAAGTAATCAGCTCGGACAGCCACGCATGTGTTTCAATAAGCACTTATGTGGGTATACTAAACCATAAGGACCATATATAGGCATACAGCTCCACCGCTGTGCCTCTAATTAGATAATTTGTTATGCAATTGATTGGGTCACGCCGGTTTCCTCGCTGTCGTCTGTGAGATTCTACGGACCCAATAAAATGCAAATCCATATCGCCGATCACTAATGCAAATCCATATCACCAATCGCTAAAGAGTGTGGTCGAAACATGAACTGATACCACAGACACATACACACTCACACACAAAGAAACGGGGTTGTATCTTTGCTCACTCAAGACAGATCCGCTGCTACAGTGAAAATGACTTTGGTAACGACAATCGTCCCCGCGATCGGGTCTGTGCTTGCGATCCTGATGTTCCTGAGCCCATTGTGAGTGGTATATGTTTGTTGATAACATTGTGATAGCATAAAAATGTTGGGCGTTGCGGGAATGGTATCTGTTGCGTGTTCGTGTGAATGCGTTATGTATTGAGCTATACATGGAACATGCTTGTGCTGTTATATGCACGCGTACATGCATGTGTGTATGTGTATGCATGCATGAACATACGTGCGTGTGTGCGTATTCCTGTGTGCTATTTCGCTAATGTGCATCAAAATTTACCCGCCTCTCTCGTGTCTCGAAATCACAGGCCTGACATTCGACGAGTACTTCTGACGGGAAATCTCGGATCACTCAACTACATTCCCCACGGCGTGCTGTTTGTCAACTGCCTCGGCTGGATTGCATACAGCGTTAACACGCACGATGTTGCCATCTTTATCTGCAACGGAGTCGGTTGTCTCCTTACTGGTTTTTACTTTCTAACGTGCCAGGAAGCCGCTAACGCCGAGGTATTGTTTGTGAATCACCCCAGACAAGAGTTTTTTCTCGACTGTTTTTTGTGTTTGTTTAGTGTGTTTTGTAGCACGTTACTCTGGTTAGTAGGTTACATGTGGCTGAGACGCTTATGCATGCCTGAGTGAGCGTGAGTCTGCGCACTCAGCTATGACAAGTTGAGGAACCACCTCTCGCAAACAGTGGGAAAGCATTTTGCTTCTCTCTTTTTAGAACCATTGCTGCCGATTGAACGCGACAAGACTCTCATCTCATCTCTGTCTCTGTCTCTGTCTCCTTCTCCTTCTTTCTCCGTCTCTCTTCACTTCATCACTTCGTATGTGATTACACTGGCAGCAACGGCGGCGATTTCGATGGGTGATCTCCGTGTTGAGCACTGTTATGTTTGTGGGCGTGTCTGTCGGGACATTTGCAGTCAACAGCCAACACACGCGACAGCTCATTTTCGGATTTCTTTGCAACGCCGTCTTGCTTGCATTCTACTCGTCGCCCCTGGCAACCATTGTGAGTGGAGTGACGGCTCATTTTGTTTCTGTGCATTTGCGTGTTGGTGCATGTCAACATCCACGCGTGGGTTGGCTAATATGAATCCAACAACGTGTGTACTTCTCGAGTGAGTCTTACGTGTTATTCTTTTTATGATCAACACATGCTTAATCAATGTTAGTGCTCATGCATGTTGTGTGTGTGTGTGTGTGCGTGTGTGTGTGCAGATGTCCCTATTTAATTTTATCTGACTTTGAAATCCATGAATGGATATCAATTAAGTGTCAACTTGGTTTGATCAACAAAGCACTGACACATCCATCTCCTCCGAGATCACATGTGCAACAAAACAACAAAAACACTAATACACACGCATGCACACTCGCAAATACACACACGCACAACCACAACCAAACCATAACAACCGTGACGCAGAAAACTGTCGTGAAGTCGAGGAGCGCGGCCACTCTATCGCTTCCGTTGTGTCTGACTGCGACTGTGAATGCATCGCTGTGGGCGGGCTATGGTTTTGCCCTCGGGGACCCTTTTATTTATGTCCCCAATGCAGTAGGTGCGCCACTTGTAATCCTTACGTCACTGCCACGGCTTTTGTAGCTTTGTTCACGGCGTACCTTTTTGCACCTCGTGTTATATATATGCGCGCTCAGTCTAGCCAATATACATTTTAACGTACCCATTCATTCACATACACACAGGCGCCTTCCTGTCCCTCATCCAGGTCGTGCTCTGCTGCATCTTCCGGGGCCACTCGGCGGCGAGCCCTACCCCGGATGTCAACGGCAACAGCGGTGGAAAGCACAACCGATACGAGGAACTAAAAGCAATGGGCGAGGGCGACGACTACGAGCACGAAGTCCCCGAGGTCCACGAACTGCATGGCACCGACACTGTTGTCGTGTGAGTGTGCTTGCATGTCAGCTACACTGTTGTCGTTGTCGGATCGTCGGTTCATCGCATCTTTGCACAATCTGTGACGGCCGGTAGTGCCTGTCTATCTTTTTCCTTTTCTTCATTGTATAATCTGGGCACAAAAGCCTGAGACGTGACTTCTTATTCTCTCTGCATGGACATAGCGCATCCGCATCTTTCTCTTTTGCCTATCGGTGCGCCTGTAGAATTCCAATTGTGTGCCCAATTGGCAAGAGCACACTGAGAACACACTTGTGTTTCTGTTTTTTTTATTCGCTAATTCGTTGCTGTTTTTGTTTGTCTGCGTTCCGCGTGGTTTTGCGTTGCGTTTTTTTAGAGTGTCATCCGCTTGCCTTTTTATTGATTTTTATGCCTTTTTCCCCGTTTGTTACGCTGAATGTGCGTCAATGTTGTTTTCTCTTGCGCTGGACGCAAGTTACCAAAACATATAGCCACACATGTCCGTTTGTGCAAGCTCTTTTTCTGTGTTTGTTGGCGTGATCTTGTGTCAGCTAATTCCCGCTGCCGGCCGTTCAAAAGAAGGCAGGCGGTACCCCGTGTCCAACCATCGACCAATCAAATTCAATAGCGAGAACTCGCATAATTCACACTCGTTTATTATCCACAGCAAATATTCTTTGTCCATCCACCGACCAATCAGCGAAATTTAGACGGTCTCAAATGAGCAGCGTGCACCTTTAATCTCTGATGAATCCCTTTTGAAAAACGAATACATTCAGGTAGTAGTGTGAACTGAGACAAAGCCTCTAACAGATTAACTGGGGTGTTGTGTTATTGCTTCATCGCGTATTAGACAAGTGCAGGAACAGCGCTGCCCACTCGACACTCGGTACGCGCGTGCGGTCCGAATCAACGATGGCAGTGGTGTGGCTCTCGGTGGCCGACACTGCCCGCCTGGCACGGTCGGACCTGGCCTTGCAGTCAGTCTGCCACTGCATGCTCTGCCACCGGCTCAGGCGTGTCAGCATTTCCGTTGCATCGCGTTCATACACATCTGTTTGTGTGTTGCTTGTGCCAGTTGGTGTGTGTAACTGCACCCCATGGCAAAGAAAACGGGCCAGCCGCCACCGCCAGTAGTATCGCGGCAGCACGGTAGTGGCATTTGGGCCGCGGAGTGATAACGACTGACTCATGGACCAACCCAAAGAGGCAACTTGTCCAGGTTGCGACAAATTCAATCCGATTTCAGCTTAATCCACAATTTCACTGAGTATTGAAACGAACCTGAACACCAGCCAGTTTGCGATTGTTAAATACGCGTATTAGTAGTAATTTCGTGAGGTGTTTCTGACACTCGCACAACGCTCTCTCTCACAGAAGCCAGAATAGCCAGTCTCGCACTGCAGCCAGCCGTGCGCCGGGGCTGATCTCATCGGGTGTTGCGGACCAGTTTTACTTGCACACACACATCGGACTGCGAGACGGGCGCGCTGTATGGACGCAGAGATACACAGAGAGGGCGTCCATACGCATGTTGCGGCAATTCAGACGGACCGGCTGCGGGATCCCTGCTCAATCAACTAAACTAAGTGTCACACTGCGTCACACGGACAGGTTAACGTGGAGCCATAAGACACTCGTCGTTCATTGCACTGCAACTCCGAAAATTGAATCCCATTGACTAGCATCTAAGATCGAAACCTAATGCAAGAGACTGCAAGCTCACGGGTGGCGCAGGCAGTTGGACGCCGGCACCAAACAGGGCGTCCATCTCACACTCAGTCTCACCACACTCACAGTTCCTCACATACACACAGTAACTCGCATTCTACTTCCCATCCGTCTGGCTCTGCGCATCACTTCGCAATGCGGCTGGCTAGGTTCAGTTCTGTACCCATCTTTGTGGCGTTCGTGTCGGTGCTTCTTGCCGCATGCATGAGGCCGCTGGATGCCCAGGATGCTGGGACCATCGCACTCAAGTTGGAGGACGTCGGCGCTGACGTGCGACTCACCATTACATGGACGCAATACGGAGAGCTTCTTCTCAATCTCGGGTCGGGATGCAGGGGCATTCCAGTGTCTCCTGGGGCGGATGGCAGCAAGGTGTTCATCACTGTTTTCACCGAAGCATATCTCAACGGGAGCTGTGGATTCCAGTACGATTTGACGCCCACTTTAATCAAGCTGGCCGGCCCAATACAGGTCGGTGAATCATGGGCATGTGCTCATCAGCTGCAGTGACGGTGTTGATTGTGTGCAGATTCCCACTTGAGGTGGGATGTATCCAGGCATTTTGGCCCTATTTGTTATTATGTGGCATTTGTTATTATGCGGCAGGAATTGAACTTGTGTGCATTGTGGTCGGCTTATACATTCGGCGCTCCCCAGATCATGTGGAAGACATCGAGTCGTCGCCAGAACGTATACCAAGGGACGATGGTCATTTCACGCACACTAACATCCACCTCAACGTTCGACACGAACGTGCACGGCGTGGATGACAACACAGTTTCGGCATGGGTCGATATTGCATCTCATTTGGCAGTGTGCGATGAGCCCTCCACAACGGTCCTCACAGTCACAACGCAGTCTGATGTGTGCCTCGAGCAATCGTTCGAGGCCTCCGCAAGCGCACTCAGTCTGTACGCCAAGACGGTCGACGTGCGGCTCGTGCGTGCAGACGGTACTGTGCAAAGTATACTCACGGGATCCATAGCGAACATGCAGGACCGCATCTCCACAACTGGCGGCCTTCGCTTCTGGATCAGCACAGGGGACAGCATATGCTCGGGTTGCGAGGTGTTTGTATCGACGCTTCTCGGCTCCACGTTCAATCGTACACGGCGGGACGAGACATTAACATCGACGCCGCCGCCGGCGTACAGATCAACCGGATTCATCTTCATCAATCTCTACAGCACCTCCATCAATAACGCAAACGGGCAGACGACGGACGGCGGCAGTGGCGGATCATCAGCATCGGGAGTAGGAATCTACGCGGGTGCGGGCGCCGCGGGTGTTGCGGGCATTGCTGCAATGGCGCTTGTTGTGCGACGGCGACGACGCGCCAGAGAGCACGCACTCCGCCAGGCCGATGTGGACGGGCAGTTTGCGGCGGCCAATGGACCCGTGTACGAGTCACGTGTTCTGTTTGGATCTGAAGCTGATGTGAGCACCGCTGCGTATTCGGGGGCAGATCCGTCTCATGCGCTCAGCAGTATCGGTCACATTGGTGGTCTTGCAATGTACGAGAGCACAAGTGTCGCAAGTCTCGGATTTGGATCGAGTGCAACGGTGCATCAGCTCGGGATGGATGCGTTCAATATGCCGTTTGAAGAAGTTGATGCTGTAGAAGCCGAAGAGGAAGAAGCGTAAATGGGATCGGACATGTTGCACTCTGCCCTGATGCAATTATAAATTGTAGATGCAATCATAAAAAAATTGGTGTAATAGCACGATTGCTTTTTTGTCAGTATAAGGCTCGTTTAAACATCCACCAGACACATCGGCCATGCAAAAATAAAAGACATTAATTATTATTAAGAGACCAAAAAGAGTCTTGTTGCTTGTTTGTCGATGATTTCGCTCGATTGACATCCGCTGCGGCAGTCCGCGCTTTTAGTATTGGGTTCAATTCACTGACGTCATCAGGAACACAGCTGCATTTCGGCACTTAGGCCGACGGGAGGCTGTCGCTTTCTTCATCCTCTATGGTGAATTTACGGAGATGTAGGAGCCAGAGACCCCAGCATTAGCATCTCAGACACTCTGCGCGTGTATTAGACGATACGTTGGCATGGATGACACGGTTGCTGTCGCGCGACCAACTGATAATGGGAATGGCATCACCGTCAAAAGCGAGCCGAATGCCGCGGATGGAGAGGGGAAGTTTAGTCGCGGGCGTCCAGAGCGCTATGAGATGCTGATGCGGCTTGGAGAGGGTCAGGTTAGTGTGTGTGTATTTGTGTGTGTTTGTGTGTGTGTGTGTGTCTGTGTCTGTGCATGCGTGTGTACGTGTGTGTGTGTGTCTGTATGGTGCGGCGTCGTGTTTGCGTGCTGCATATGTTTGTGACAAGTGTGTGCATCGTGCAGTGTTTGTTTTGACTGAAGTCTCAATAACCAACATAACGCATTCCCATCGACTTTCATTTTTCAGTATGCCACGGTTTACCAGGCGCGCGATGCAGTGTCGGCGGAACTTTATGCCATAAAAAAGGTGGACATGTTCATGTGTATATAAAAATATAATATAAATGTGTGTGTGTGTGTGTCTGTGTCTGTGTATGTGTGTGCACAGAGCACATGCCTATGGCTAACTATTGGAGTCGCTACTGTTGGAGTTCTGCTTCCGCACCATTTTTGCGTCGATCTCATCTCTGTAACTGTTACTTCTGTTTTCTTTCATTAAGATCAAACTCGGTCATGCTGAGCATGTAAAAGATGGCGTGGATCGCTCAGCCCTTAGGGAAATCAAGATTCTCCAAGAAATCAGCCACAAGAATGTTCTCAGGGTATGCACGCGCGTGTTTGTGTGCTTTATGCTCCGAATTTATGGTTACTGTGTATTACATATATAACGTATATATATATATATATATATATACATATATATTTATATATATGTGTGTGTGATATATATATATGTGTGTGTATGTGTGCGACATATTGAGCAGCCTCCTAACTACGCACGTGACCATCACTCGTTACTCGTCTCCTGCCAGCTTTTTGATGTGTTTGAGCTCGAGCAGAACATCTGTCTCGTGCTTGACTTTATGGAGGGCGATCTCGAGAAGATCATTAAGAACAAGGACGTCCCCTTCTCCGCCGCCGACGTCAAAAGCTTCCTATTAATGACACTGCAGGGAATTGAGTTTCTGCATTCGCGATGGATTTTGCATCGGGTATGGATTGCTGCCGTTCTCTCTGTCGCGCATGGCGATTCTGCTTGTGTGCCTGAGTACTTGGTTGCGCGTGAGTGGCATGTGTTATGTGTGTGTGTGTATGTGTGTGTGTGTGTGTGTGTGCTTGTTACCTCGACGGCTGTGTGTATGGCATGTGTGTGTGTGTGTGTGTCTATATGTGTGCTTGTTATGTAGTTGTCGCGCCTGTGTGATATGTTTTGTGTCGTGTTAGCTTTTCAAACAAAGCGTAGCTATCTTGCTTATTCCTCGACATTTCACCCAAATGTGTGCATACCCACGCATACATAACCCTCACACACACCCCTCACACACACACTCTCTCCCTCATTCACACACTCCTTCATTCATACTCATGCTCACACGCAACCACAACTCGCAGGATTTGAAGCCAAACAATCTCTTAATCGACGCAAACGGCGTCGTCAAAATATCCGATTTCGGTCTCGCGCGCTGTTTTGGAAGTCCCAATCGGCAGTACACACCAAAGGTCGTCACTGTGTGAGTGCGTGCTTTGTGTGTTGTGTGTGTGTGTGTGTGTGTGTGATTATTTCAGTGCGTAATTGCGCAAACTGCGGATCTTTTGGATACGTCCAGCTGTGAATGAGCATGCACAACACTCCTCACGTGATGAGTGGTTTTGCCAATGTGTACCAGGTAGCTTCCAATTGTGATGTATTAAGGTATTTTTGGAATAATCCCGCCCACCTCCCACCCGACGCTTTCCACTTCAGGTGGTACCGGCCACCCGAACTCCTATTCGGGGCACGGCAGTACGGCACGGGCGTGGATATATGGTCCATTGGCTGCATTTTTGCCGAGCTTATGCTGCGAACACCGTTTCTCCCGGGTGACGGCGAAATGGACCAACTCACAAAAATATTCTCTGCACTGGGGACGCCGACGGAAGAGACGTGGCCGGTGTGTGTGTGTGTGTGTGTGTGTGCCTTCTATATTCCTGGGTTTGTCTGCAGATCTGTGGTAAAATTGTTACGCGACTCGGGATCTTTTACTGCTACTGGCACAACACGCGTGCACCCGCAACATCCACTCACAACACATACGCAACCTCACACATACGTATACACAAACGCACGCATGTTCATGCACTTACGCACATGCAGGGACTTACCAAGCTGCCAGACTATGTCGCATACCGGTCCTTCCCGGCGTCATCTTTCAGGGCAATGTTCTCTGGCGCAAGTGCTGAGGCGTGCGAACTGATCGGCCGAATGCTCAAATTTTACCCGCCGTCGCGATGTACTGCCACAGATGTGTGTGTCTTCACTCGCTCCCTCCGTACTTTTCTTGTTTGAAAAGATGCATGTGCTTGTGTGCTTGTGCATGTGCATGCCGGTTTTTGTGTGTTGCTGTGCTTGTGTGTATTTGTGCATGTCATGCATGATACGTGCCATGCGCTGCTCGATATGTATTTGTGGGATTGTAATATTCATTTTGATGTACTATTCTGTCCTGCACCATTGCTCACCATCTCGCCCATCAAAAAAATGCGCACACGCACACGCACACGCACACGCACACACACAACACACATTACCATCGGCTACTGTGCGCAACAGGCACTGCAACACCCGTACTTTTCGACTGAGCCCTTCCCCACCGCACCCGAAGCGCTCCCCCGACCACCGAGGGACTCGAAGGAGAAGGACGAGTCGAGGAAAAGGGCAATCGTTGACGACGACGCTGCGATAGGTGTGCGTCGTCTGCATTATTTGTTGTTCTTAGTTGTTGTTATTGTTATTGTTATTGTTGTTGTTGTTGTTATCCGCATATTTCTCATTGTTACACAGTGTTTCTGTTGACTGTGTGTTGAGCAAGCTAAGCACACAACTGATGGCCTGCCCGCTTTCTATAAAAATATGCAGGTCGCAAGGTCGTTATGAGGCTGGAATTCTAAGCAATCTGATTGTTTTCGTTTGGGCTATGCAATACTGGATAATACACACACATATGACTTTGTAACTTACTATATCTATGTTCGCATCAGCTGTGCAAGGTTAACTCACAGTCACGTGCACTTTAGCCGAAATGGTGTCCGTGGGGTCGGCAACTGTATTCAGTCAAAAACTGAAACGTACTCCAAAAAAGCTCTTAACTGCTGCTGAATAAAGTCAGAATGAAATGCTACCTTGCGGGGACCTCATTTAGCCGGTCTGACAAGGCAAGGGAGGCGACGTGGAGGTGCACAGTGAGCAAAATGGCAATCACCGCTGCAGTCACAGACAATACAGCCACACCGGGAACATACTGCCATCACGCTCCGCATCCAGGCGGACGGGTGTAAGTTGCTCAACCCCTACTCAAACACCTGCTAGCAGCTGGTGGGTGGCCCGAATCCATATTCAGTAGTATAGCAAGAATTCCGAGTTGGCCACATACAAATGTAATTCAGATTTGGCGTCCGCAAGTAGTCAGTCAAATATTAATTGAGAGTAACTTGAATAGATTCATTCTGCTCATATTCATCAAATTATAACAATCAATCTTTGTGTTAATGCTCGAAACCGATGGCCGGGCTGAGTGAAGGAGGGAGTGTCGCCGGCCTGCCACTGCCGTGGCCGGCAACTCGCATACCGGCGACGTGCACAGCGCCACACCCTAACCCTAACCCTTCGGAAGTTACTACTGGCACCTCAGACGTCCCGACAGAATCAGCCGAACACACAGACACAAACACACACCACACACGCGCATAAACAGCACCATTCTGCCTTCCGCAAGTAATCCCGGGTGTTTAAACTGAGATACACGGGTATCTTATCGTATCTAGAGTTACTCTTTGTGCGTCCAGTTACAATGAATGATGCTGCCATTCCATTGATAGGGATCAATCAAAACACACCAGGGGTACTGCTGCCCTGCCCGTGATGCATTTCATATGTATGAGTGGTTTTTCAATACGCAAGAAAAAAACCAATAAATATAACTCTGCGTTTTGGGTACGCCAACTGATGGCAGAAACAAAAGCCAGACAGACAGACAGACACCTTCGCGGCCGACAACGAATGCCACTTACAAGAACAGCAAACACACAGGGGCTTACGTATCATTTCCGACCATTAAAACATCTAGAGGCGCTTGTGGAGCACACGCTTGAGGGCAACAACCCACTGCAACACCTCATCTTCCGTCTCCATTGCCAGGCAGATCCGCTTGACCGCACTCGCCCCTCCCGCCGCCGCCGCCGCCGCCGCCGCCGCCGCCGCAGTTGTCATGCTGCCCCGCCGACTGGACGGCACCCGAGAGAGCGTCGGCGTCGATGGGGTGTTAGCAGAAGCCCCATCCACCGGTGTTGCTGTTGCTGCCACATCACACCTGGAATCGTGCTCAGCAATCGCACGGATCGCACCCGGTGTGGCGGGCTCCACCCCGGCTGCTTCTGGCGCACATCCTCGCAACTCAAGCACAACGCAGTTGGGATGACCCATTTGCGCCATTAACTGGTGGAAGCTAGACACCGACACAATCGATTCGTAACGGATCTCGCGGTCAGAGAGTCCGCCAGCTGCCGGAGCCGTGTTACCGTCAAACGCACCACCGATGAACGCCGCAATCTGGAGGGGCTCGAGTGTAAACTTGCCGCTGTGCATGCGACACGCGAATATCTTCCCCGGTGGCATCTGCGAGTTGCTCTGTTTGCGACCCGACATGCCTGCAATGAGAGATCCGGCGCTGCTTTTTCGGCTTGACAGTCCTCCGCTCTGCACAATCGCGAGATCTCGCTCGTCAAACACAAGCGCAGGACCCGACATTCTTCCATCCGCATCCAGCGATGCGCGAATCATGTTTGCCAATGAAGAACCCAACACACTCGATTCATCATCGTCTTGTCTTGCGATTTCGATCATGCGATCGAGTTGCGTGGCAACATCTGCAATACCGGGGCGCTTAGACGGATCCTTCTGCCAACATTGCGTCATGACGGCCGTGTATCGCGTGTGCGGCGTGCGGGGTATTGTTGGGCGGATGTCAGACTCGACGATTGAATGCACAACAGACTCAATACTGTGTGAGCACAGTTTGTCCGAGTACGGGATCTGCGGGATGTATGACACGTGGTAACACATTGTAGTGGCAACCGATTAGTGAGGTCTGAGAGCAATATGTGCATCCGTGCTCCCCACACACGCAAAAAGTCACATAATGTGTTTTATAAAAACAGATCGCATTCTGACATGTGACCATGGACAGCGATACTATTAGCATATAAGGATGAGGGAAGGACGTGCATTGACGCAAGAGGAATGGATGATAAAAGGGACTGACAAATGCTGCAAAATGAACACTCACCTTTGCAGTAAGCACTTCCCACATGACAATGCCGCTGTTGAAAATAAGAATGGGCGCCAAAGGACAAATCCGAAATAAAGTCATTCACAGAATCAGTGTTGTAATTTCAAAGGCAACACACACACACACACCAACACACATCACACGCACAGACCCACATATACACACACACACACAAAATCACACACACACAGACCCACATACGCACATACATACAAAATCACGCACATATCGATCTCTCTCTCTCGGACCCCATCGCAAAACACATACAGTGACACGGACGTGGTGCCAAAGCACACAACTCACAAGCTGTAGACATCACTCTCGACCGTGTATTCGCATCCACGAAGTGCCTCGGGACTTGCGTACAAATGCGATCCATTCTGTTGGTGTTAAATATTAAATGTGATCAAAATTCGTCCGTCCAGTTAATGACAGAAACAGCTGTTGGTATAAATCACTGTACATGCGAAACACAATGCCACCAATGATATGGATACACGCACACACACACATACACACACACACACACACGCACACGCACACGCACGCACCTTTGCTCGCATTCCCTTCTTTGCGATCTTCGTGAGACCAAAGTCAGCAACTTTGACGATGTAGTTATCCCCAACGAGCAGATTGGCCGCCTGCGAAACATAGGGGGAGGGTTAACGTGGCGCAGATGTGTTGCCATGTTGGTTGCAGTATTGTCACTTAGGAGGCGGAGAAGAATGAATCAACCAGCATCTCGATGTCATTACGGATTGCATCCATGTGCGTTTTCATGTAATTGTACTACGTTTATGTCTGTGGTTGTGTTTGTGTTTGTTGTATTTGTGTTTGTTGTGTGTTTGTGTATGTGTTTGTGCCCACCTTTAGATCACAATGAAGAACGATCGGGTTGTTCGTGTGAAGGTACTGAATTCCCCTGCAATTCCACAATGCACACACCACGCACACACACACGGACACGCACACACACACACAAAAACGACACGTCAATGGTCAGCCAACCTTCCTTGACAATCAACCATCCTCCCCCCCAACACACACACACACACATTTACCGGGGGTAGCATCATGAAAACACACCTCCCCACACACAACCCTACCCCTCCATCCGAGCACTAACCCTAACCCACCTTGCCGCATCAAGCACCATTCCCAACCGGCGCGTCCACGGCATTTTTGCGTCCTCTTTTTGCAGAATTTCCAAAACGGACCCTCTCGGCATGAATTCTGTCACGAGACACAACTCGGGTTCCTCGCAGCACCCGATAAACATAACAATGTGAGGATGACGCAGCGACACCATGATATCCACCTGTAAACAGAGAGAGAGAGAGAGAGAGAGAGAGAGAGAGAGAGAGAGGGACCTTCAGTACTCAAAACGCCTTAGACATAAGCCCATGGACTCGAATACAGAGATAGAGAGAGGGAGAGAGGAGATGAAGGATTCAAATCAGTGTCTTAGGCGCTGTGCCCATGGACTCCATAAGAGAGAGATGTAGGATTCAAGTCAGTGTCATAGGCAATGAGCCCATTAACTCCACACCACAAGAGAGAGAGAGAGTGTGTGTGTGAGTGTGTGTATGTGTGTGTGTATATATGTATGTGTGTGCGTATGTGTGTGTCTGGCGAATACAATGATGAGAACCGATTGAGTAAGGCCTTGTTGTGAAAAAGACGTTAAGCACCCATATTTGCC
>CALSCR010003710.1:0-21425 GCA_943704495.1 Pigoraptor chileana | reverse complement strand
GTGTGTGTGTGTGTGTGTGTGTGTGTGTGTGTGTGTGTGTGTGTGTGTGTGTGTGTGTGTGCGTGTGCGTGTGTGCGTTCATGAGGACGTGACCAAATGACATATAAATTGGTTAGGAAACGTTGAGTATCACTGCCAGCTTCAGGCAACTCGATCCACGAAGACACATCGTCCATTCCCTTTCACAGGATACATAGGTAAAGGGCACCTATTCAGGTCACGAGAGCAAGCTTAGCTGACAGAGACACCACCAAAAACACTAGAGGCCATGTATGAAGCTGGTCGTGACGGGGCAATGACGCCACACACACACAGGCACACACGCACACAAACACACCTTGTGAGCATCTTCTTCTTCTTCTTGATCGTGCGTCGAATGAGCTCCCTCAGAGTCACGTGCATAAAGTCCTGGACCTCCGCGTGGAGATACTGGTTGATGGCAGCCACTAGCACCGTCTTGTGCCGCCTAAGAATAGCCGCAGTGCCCTTGATCATCGACATGAGCTGCACATTTCGCGCAATTTGTGTGTTTTTGTTCATGCCGATTTAGTGCAGGCGAGCCAGAGTATTGTAAGGCGTGTGTGTGTGTGTGTGTGTGTGTCAATGTGTGTATGCGTTCGTGTGAAGTGCGTGTGCACGTGACCTCTCTCACCTCGACAAGCGCGAATTTCTCTTCGCTGTTGTAGTTGTAGCGAATGGCCTGCAAACGTGATCAACAATACAAAACAAAAACGTAAAAAAAAAAATGCACATTCAAGAGAGAGAAAGGTGTGTGAGTGTCTTAGGAGGTGCTGAGCGCAGAGACACGCGCCAATGTAACAAACCGCATCGACTCCAGAGTACAAATAATGAAGGTAGGATGATTAAGCAAACAAAAAGTGATTTGCAACACAACACAACATTCCCACATCACCCATCGTGGGCCAATGTGCAGCGATATGCACTAACACAGTAGCGGTGAGGAAGCTGAAAATAGGCTAGGAAAGTATGAGGCTAAGTAGGCTAGGGTTGCATAAAGCTAATAGGCTAGGGTTGCGAGAGCTCCATTTCAAACGCACCCGCTCGTATTCCTCCGCATTTTCGGGGCAATCGCGGTTTGTATACTTGTCAGCGGGATGCGACAGCTTCCAACAGTGCTGCACGTGACAGAAAGAGTGATTGTGTGATTGAGTGATTGTGTGTGTGATTGTGATTGTGATTGTGTGTGTGTGTGTGTGTGTGTGTGTGTGTGTGTGTGCGTGAGGGACACGAAAGGCCTCCAAGAAATGTGCTTTAGGCACCGTGCCAATTGGCTCCACATGCACCAACGCATCCGGAGCTTTGATAGATAAAATACAACACATTTTTTTTGTGTGGTTGTCACAAACACAGAGTTCGCACAGCGCAAGACAAAGAGAGACACAAACACCGAATGTGCGGGCCAAGAGGGAGAGAGAGACAGAGACATCGCGCGATATCACGTGAGAGATACCCACCACTTCGTTGACAAGAGCTGTCCACTGCGCCAGGAGCTTGAATCCGCGGAGAACAACCGCAGAGAGGTCACGCGCTTGTGCGGGCGTCAGGTTGCCCTCGCGGAGTTTCTTCTGTGAATTCAGAGTGCGATTTACGGAAGTGTGTAAGTTTTGTATAAACATGAAGGACCGCCCACACATGAGCGCGCGGAGTTGACACACACACACAGACACACCTGTTTATAGGTTCAAGAAACACACCCAGATGTCTTCAAATACGCCCATACCAGATCAACACCACGCTCTCACACATTTCTTGACACGCACGCACGCACGCACACACACACACACACAACCCACGTCGTTGAGTCGGATTGTGAGGTCGGCAATAAAGCGAAAGTGCTCCGGCTTCTGCGACGACGCCGCCAGCATGATGTTGTCCTGTCGGTCGCCACGCTCCTCCGACGCCTGCTCAGCGGCGGCCATCCACCGCGACTCCTCAAAGTGGGGACAGCGCTTAATGTACGACAGAAGCGTGATTTGCATGTCTCCGTACAGAGGCACGACAGAGAGTTGCTGTGATAGCGAGGGGAGAGAGAGGGAGAATTCAGTACTCAAAATTCTTTAAGCAGCCCAGCGAGAAAGAGAGAGTATGGAGAGACCAAGGACTTAGGAGATAGAATCAATCAGGCAACCCAAATGTGCCCATTAGTCGCATGGAGCATGCACATGTCGCCTGAGCGCACATACACACGCACACCATCACACACACACACACACACACACACATTTCACAATCGAATTCCCGCACCTTGAACAGCTTTCCGAATCGCTCGAGGCGGATCTTCTTGTTTTTGTAGATATTCGCCTGGCTCTTAACGCCGTCCATAAGAAAGAGACCAAAGGCCATCACCTTCACACGCCCCAAATGTAAAAACAACACAAAAACACAACAATTCAGCAATTTGACGCATCACACTACGCTTTTTATGTTCAATCCCACAATACAAATGCGTGCAAAGCACATTCCACACACAAAAAAATTCGCCGCAATGTTTTATAATAAACTATAATGTGCGCAAATGTGGCGGGAGAAATGGGTCAGCACAGCAAAACAACACAGTAACACAACAATACATTGTCCCACCTTCAGCATGACGTGTTTCTCCTCGGGAGTGACGTACAAGTTCTGTTCGTAAATATCCGCGCAGAGATTGACGACATCGGCAAGTACCTAACAGACAGACACACAGACAATAAAAATTAAATGTCAGATATGCAGCGCATTGTGTATGGTGTGTGCGTGTGGTGCAGTATGGTGTGTGTGTGTAAGTGTGTGTGCGTTTCCGTACAAGTGGGCATGTGTGATACGATTTGGTCAGGATTGTTTGTTGTTTGTTTTTGTGTGTGCGGGAATATAAGCATGACAAACGCACCAGGCAGTGAAGACATAATAGACACAAGGAAACTTACACGTAACCACACAGACAAAAAGTCACACACACACACACACACACGCACCTCGTCGTATCCGGCAATGCCTTCCAGCTGGTCCTTGAGCGTTGTTGTGATTTGGTTCTGATTGGCAAGGAACATAGCGAGGCTAGCCATGCGCTGATTCTCCAAGATCTCGTCCTCCCCGGGCTTTGTGCGCGACTTGAGAAAGCCAGACGCACTGCAGAGACAAAGGCAACATAGCACAAAGAGAACAAGGCAATAGGGCAACAATCAGAACAGAGACACGGACGAAACGTACGTTCAACAGAGAGAAAGGCAATGCTTGCGGTATGCCCAAGGACTCGAATTGGTAGAGATGAAACAAAGAAAGCGCACAAAGAGATAGAGAAAGAGATAGAGATGTAGGATTCAAGTCCGTGTCTTAGGTGCTGTGCCCATGGACTCCACAGAGAGAGAGATAGACATGTAGGATTCAAGTCCGTGTCTTAGGCGCAGTGCACATGGACTCCACAAGAGAGAGCGAGAATGGGGAAATAAACGAAAAAGTGCCCCCTTCAACCGGCATCGACCATGTCACTGCACATTTGCAACGCAATCCACGCACCGCTTGAACATGGAAAAGTCGTTGTTGAGACAGGCCTTCATATTCTTCAGCGCATCGAGCACGCCAAACATGTTCACCATCCGCCCCAGCGTCAACAAAAGGGTCTCCGATATGTAGTCCTTGCGACGCTCAGGGATAGACAGCGTCTTGATCTCCTTGCAGAAGGCCTCCACGGCATGCTCTTGGAAAGAGTAAAACTCGCGCAACTTGCGGATCTCGGGATCGAGAATTTCGACAGTGCGCTCGTACAGTTCAACCTTGTTGGCCTGGTCTTGGCTTTGAACCTGCGGCATATCGGTTGGTGGCGATGATTAACACACTGTCAATCTATGGGGAGAATTAAGTAGGAAACCCATAACAGAGAGAAGAGACGGACAAATCAACTCTCCATTTTTCACATCACTACTGCACCAGCTGAGAGTATGATTACGACAGGACATTAGCAACCTGTCTCTGTTGTGTGTGTGTGTGGATGTGATCTGCAATTCGGTCATAACATACATACCTGTGGGATGGCTCGCGAGCAGCTACGCCACGAATACAAAAGTGCCTGGTAATACTTTCCGTTTTCAAGAACAGAGTTCTGTTCAGATGATGCGTAAACACAACAAAAGTCAAGGGTGCATAAATAGTTTAACGCCCCACGAATATATGAAAACAAATTCAACAGAGGCGTTTCTTCGATGCTTGCATGCATCATCTTTGCATTCCCCAACACCACCACAGAGTAATCTCTATCAAGTGAGTGACGGATACGAGATTTCCTTGTGTGCGCGCCTCCTCGAGAAACTTGCTCATGGCACCAATAAACGCATTTCTATCGTCAAAGTTGGGATCCATAGACACTTCATACTCGATTGCGACTGACTGCGCCTCCACAACCGGCTGATCATCGTGGAGCTGGAAGGTCTCCAGACTGGCGACAGTCTGAATCGCCTGTTGTATCGTTGCCATCTATGTGAGTGTTCGCACCGGCGGCGATCCACTGGTGTACTCTCGACGACAAAGGGCGCGTGCGTCTGATCAGTGGGATGCGTGTGGCGGCGCACCACAAACAAAAAAGAAGAAAAAACCCCCTTGAAATGAACACACAGGATCCTCGCACTATCAATGCACTCTAGGGAGCGTTGTAAGACTACTTTTCAAAGTCAATCTATCAAGATTAGGAATGAATGCATCTTCGATGTGATTGAGATTCACAGACGGTGTCACAAAACTGAACGCAAACTAAGCCACACCAGCTGAAAGCGGCTGATAAATCCAGGCGATACAACTTTCAATAGAAAATAAATAATTTCCATTGCGTTTCAATCGACAAATCAAAACAAAAAAACGCGGATCACGTGACATCTTTTTGTCTCTCCCCTCGGCAGATTTAATTTGAAAATGGAGTGCGGTGTTTGTGTTAGATTGCGGCTCTGTTCAGATTGTGAGCCCCGAGACCTGCCATTGTACCGCATTACCGGTTTTTTGTCCGCGGGCTTACTTACAATTTGCAGCCTCTGCCCACACAGACACACACACAGACACAGACAGACAGACAGACAGACACACACACACACACATATACACACGTTCTAGAATATTAGCGAACACATGTGAGCATTTTACAAATAGACAGTCACAACACACACAGTACACACGCGTCACCAATCTATTCGTGCGTGGCTTGGCATTGGCATCTTTGACACGCTCGACACTCTCTGACGTTTTGCAATTCTGTGGCTTATTCAGATTGCATCCGTGAACACCAAAACGCTCATCGCCTCGCATTCTCCGGCCTCTCAAGCGCCAAATTTTTTGCGCGCACTCATAGGAGACCAATTTTTCCACTGGCGTGGCACTCGCAGTTGCCTGTCATCATCCAGGGGCATACGACGGCGACACACATGACAACATTGCGCCTCTCTGTCCCGTGCCGTGCGACGCGAGGGGGTGCGCTCTGAATCGGGGCGTTTCCTCCTCGCCCGCAGAAGACGACGACACCCGAAGACACGGCCGCGCATATCGAACTGACGTCACTATCACTCTTCTTCACATCCACTGCATGGCGGCCGACTGACTGAAGACAATCCAACTGGATGTGCGCCTGAAACATTCCACTTTTTTTCAGGGAAGCATTGTAGTTTTTACCTGCTGAAGATGGCGCCAAGAAAAGGGGCGACAGGCCGCGCTCTGTATGACTTTCTTGGTGAAGCGGCGGGTGATTTGGTCTTCTTTAAGGACCAGGTCGTCACGGATATTGTGCGCATTGATGCAGACTGGTGCAGGGGACGCATGGACCGATATGAAGGTATTTTCCCTTCCAATCTAGTCGCATACGACTCGCCGCCTCCGCTCGAAGGGGAAGATGCAACGGCTCCCGTCGTCGAGGAGAAGGCGAAGGAGCCCCATGCAATCGCCAATCTGGACTTTGTTGCGGAGGATGCGCAGGAGCTTACAGTACTCAAGGGCGACGTAGTGATTCTTACCAGCCACGTGGATGACAATTGGTTTCGGGGTACTCTGGGGGGAAAGTCGGGCATCTTCCCGAAAATGTGCGTTGATGTCGTCGTTGCATTGCCCGCTGACATGACAGACGATGTTTTCAAGGCGAAAGAAGCTGCAAAGTCCTCCTCGTTGTTGTCGAGTGATGTTGGCAAAAAGGCGGCGTCATCGCCGGGTGCAGTAGCGGCTGCTGTTGCTGCGGTGGTGTCGACTCCCGCCCCCGCCCCCGCCCCCACTCCTGTGGCTGTGGCTGTGACTGTTGCCAAAGTGGAGGACGGTGTGAGGATAGCCATCGCCAACGTGGATTTTGACGCCTCCGAGTCGACCGATCTTCCTTTCAAGGCAGGCGACAGAGTGCGCGTGCTGCGGGAGGTTCGTGTTTTCTGTCATCTCGGCTCTTTCTTCGATTCTGCAAATGAACCTTGTCGACAACAGCCTTGTTTGTTTTATTTATTTTATATTTCACCATTTTTGCTGTCGCAATGGTGCTGTCGACTGATGCGATTCCGTTGCCTTTTTGTTTGTTATGTTGTGTGTCATTGTGTGAATGTTTTGCCTTGCAGCTCGACCAGGACTGGTCCGAGGGTGAACTGGGCGGCAAAACAGGAATTTTTCCGACAGCGTTTGTCACATTTTCCGATGAGCCGCCGGCGGCGCCCACCGCCATTGAGCCAGATCCTCCGAAACCGTCCTCCATCGCGTCAAAGGCGTCTGTATTTTCCGGTGCAATCACATCCACAATCACGTCAACATCGACGCCATCATCCACGGCCTCTCTTGCCCAAGAGCAGTCTGTGCCGGTCACATTAGCTGCGCCCGTTGCCCCGCCAACCGTTGCGATGGAAGCGCCTTCCGAATCGGCACCGCCGTCTGTGCTCTCTGCTGCCAAAATGTGGGAACGGCGATCATCCATGACACAGGTGGTGTCATCTTCGACTGCCACCACACCGTCAAAAGCCACCGCTTCTAACGCTGCAGAAAGCGCCGCCACATCCTACAGTCAGTCATCGTCGTCATATGCGTCGCCCACTCCGGCAATGCAGACTCCGTCAGCCTCTGCGAAAGAGACGCCACCCGTCGCACCCGCCATCGCACCTCCAGCTGTGACAGTTGCCGCGTCAGAGCCAGTCTACGTGACGCCCGCACATGCTGTGACGGCAACAGGCATGATAACTTTCACGGCAGAATCCTCCGGAGACCTTCCGTTCGACATCGGGGAGCGCATATTTGTCACGGGGGCTGTCGATTCCAACTGGGTGAAGGGCAGCACAGGGACGGCGGAGGGCATATTTCCACGGAGCTTTGTTGCATTTGACAAGCCTTGTGCCCGTGTCGCCGCGGCATTCGACGGGGCTGTTGATGGCGAAGTTCCTCTCGACACGAACGAGGTCGTTGCGTTTGTGGATCGTGTGGACTCAGACTGGAGCAAAGTGCGCCGCAAGGATGGCAAGGAAGGCCTTGCACCCCTCTGTTTTCTGGACGTGTGGCGCGATGTCCCATCTGCGGCAACCGCATATGCAAGCCCTTCCCGCCCGTCGCAACCGCCAACAACGCAGGCATCGCAGAGCAATCTTGCGTCGCCTGCGTCGACGTCATCGGCGCCTCAGAAGGTGCCACCCGCTCGCCCACCCCCGCCCGGCAGACCCCCCACCTTTGTGGGAACATCGAGTACCTCTGCCCCTATCCCCATCCCCTCTGCACAGACACAGGCACCGACAACGCCGCAGCCTTTTTCGCGGACAAGTTCGCGGTCGTCGCCGTCAAATTCCATCTCTGGACCGTCTGGGGGCTCCCCGTATGCGAAGAGTTCGGCCGGGGACATAGGCAACCCGCCTCCCGTCACGCCGCCCCCAAAGCCCGCTGTGAATCCATATCGTCGCCTGTCGGGGTCAACGGGATCGCCGCAATCGCCGAAGCCACAGCCGCCCACACCCACTGCGAGTCCTCTGAGGCAGTCGTCCTCGGCGTCGAGCGTGGGCTCAGTAACAGTGGGTACACCGGCTCCATCATCAGCACCGGTTGTAACATCCGCTGTAACAGCCTCATCCGTTGCCCCAACGACGTCGACGGCAACGGCACCGCAGCCGTCTGGATCAGGACGTCCGCTATCGATCGGGAAGCCGCCCGTGCCCACGACAAAGCCCGAGGCGCCCAGGTCGCGTCCGGCGGGATCTGCACCGGCACAAACAACCGCAGCGAATGCGAATGGATCGCAGTCGTCGACAGTAATTTCCGATGCGCCACGATCGGCACCTCCTCCTCGTCCTCAGTCCACGCCAGTCGGACCCACTGCGCCGTCCACCCGTCCAAACGGTGCCGGTCCCACAACGGCAACGGCAGCAGCGACTGCCACTATTGGCACTCAGGATCAACAGCAGCAAACACAACAACAACAACAACAACTGCAACAACCACCCGCAACGCCACAACCATTTGGCGCAGCGAAGGCAAAACCACCGCCGCCCACATCAAAGCCCGTGTTCACTCAGAAGGCGTTGAGTGGCACAATAGCGGCGCCGCTGTCGTCGGTGTCTGCGCCTGCGTCCACACAGCCGCCATCAGTGTCTCCATATGCAGCACCCGCGAAGAAGGAGCCGCCGCCAAAGCCCTCCGTGGGTCCCGTCGCGTCGCGTCCTGTCTCGTTTGCGCCCGGACAAGCGCCGTCGCCACACAGTGCGCCGCCTACACCTGCTCAGCCACCCCGGAGGTCGTCGAATGGCGCGATTATTCCCGCCGACGCTCCCGCTGAACTGCCCTCCGTGGCCGACGCCGTCGCGCGCTTCCAACAGAAGCCAGCTGCCACGTCTACTGCGGGTTCGGGACGGGCGCCCCCGCCAAAACCATCGGTTGGCCCACGCGCCGTATCGATTGTCGTTTCCAAGTCGCAGCCTGTGCTTCCCAGTTATCCGGCGTCGGCGTCGGCGTCGGCGTCAACGTCGGCAGCAATCGCGCAAAGCTCAAGTGGAAGTGGGCGGGCGTCGTTCAGTGCCGTTTCTGGTGGTCAGGACTCCACGCAGCGGGCGGCAGCACCCGTGACGTCGATAGAGCGTCAGCCGTCGCTCAAGTCGCAGCCAAAAGTGGTGTCAGCGCCGATCGTTGCGACAACAGCGCCGTCGTCTGTGACAAACTCAGTCGCAACCTCCAATGAGGATATCGATCCCGAGTGGGACGAACCGCTGTACGAAGAGATTGACAGAGTCGATGACAGGCCTCAGGTGTGTGATGCGCGTGCGAGTGTGTGTGGGAGTATGTATGTGTGTGTGCGAGCGTGTGCCGGTGCACAGGCGCGTCCGTATGTGTGATTTGGTGAGGTTGTCAGGCACATGTTGTGTTTGTTGTGTTGCTTTATTCTGTTTGCTTCGCATTTGGGATGGACGACTCCATAATTCACTCTGTTGATCATTAATAACATTACACTCATGTGCGCTTTGTGTCTTCTTTCTTTCCCTGCAATACCCTCGCTCTGTCAGGCCGCAACCGTACCTACACCCGCACCCGCGCCTGTGGAGCTCGACCCCGAGCAGGCGGCAATAGAAAAGAAGCGCCGGAAGGCAGAGAACCGCCCACGCGTCGTCGACGAAATCGTCAAGACAGAGGCGGACTTTCTGCGGGACATGTCTGTACTTGTGGAAGGATATGCCGCGCCCCTTGCCGAAGCGGGTATAACACTAGAGGACTGCTCGATTCTCTTTGGCAACATTCACGAGGTCATATCGGTGTCTCAGAGGCTACTGGAGTCGCTGCAGTTGACAGTCGCTCAGCCGCCCAGCGAGCAGCAGGTATAGTGTGCGCCTTGCTATGGATTGGAGGGGCTGACATTTGTATTTTGTTGTGTGTGTGCTCGTGTTGTTTTGGTTTCTGGCTCTTGATGATGATGATGATATTGTTGTTGTTGTTGTTGTGGTTGTTGTTGTTGTGTTTTATATAATGGTTATTATCACTTTTTAGGGGTCCTTTGTGGGCCAATTCATGTGTCTCCGTTTTGTTGGGCGATGAGGATAAGCAACTCACAAGACGTGCTCGCCAATCACACACACACACACACACACACACACACACACACTCTCTCTCTCTCTCTCTCTCTCTCTCTCTCTCTCTCTCTCTCTCTCTCTCTCTCTCTCTCTCTCTCTCTCTCTCACATACACCACGTCTCCTCCCCTGTACTCTCGCAATCAGATTGGTGCGTGTTTTCTCGCGTCTGCAGATGACATTCGGCGGGTGTATGCGACCTACTGCCGCAACCACGACGACGCTGTGGCGCTGATACAGCAGTGGGAAAGCGATCCGCACAAAATGGCCCTCCTCCGTGAGCGGCAGGTGCGTCCCTCGCTGCACGCTGTCACACAACTCGCATTCTCTTTACATTTGTCTCCCCTTTTCTCTCTGTTTTTGGTCGAAACAATATCACATAGCAATGCACAGAGAGAGTTTAAACGCGCCGAAAGAAAGGCGTTTGCGTGTTGAACTCAGGTTGCGTGGCGGTTGTGGCTTGGCGTGTGTCCATGAAGAAGCAATTATGTAGCACTCTGTCTGTCCCTGGTCACGTGTCGATCACTAGTAACACTCTTGTCTGTCGGTGGTCACGTGCAGGATGCGGTGCGCGGGCAGAGCGGGGCGTGGGATCTGTCATCCTTTCTCATCAAGCCCGTGCAGCGCGTCCTCAAATATCCTCTTCTTCTCCACCAAATGCTCGACTGCACTTACGACACGCACGTGGACTATGTGTGGCTCACAGAAGCACTCGACAAAATGCGCGGGGTGGCTGCAAACATCAACGAGATTAAGCGCAGGAAAGACATTGTGCAAAAATACACTGCGCCCATCGACGACGGCATTGGCGCGAATGTGTCAAAGGTATGTGTGTGTGTGTGTGTGTGTACATGTGTGTGTATATCTGTATATGCTTGTGTGTGTATGTATGTGTTTGTGCATGGATGTGTCTGCTGGCGAGAAGGGTGCAAATGCTGTAACAAGCAGAGTCATCGCGTACTTAAATCACAGTTGCAGATGCAATGATCTGTCTCCGCCGCGAAATTAGGCCTTTTAAACTGACGCAATCGTCATCACCCTTTCTTCTGCAGATCAACCTCCACTCGCTCAAGAAAAAGACGGGCCGCATCAAGCAACTCACGCTGCAGGCCACGGGGAAGGCAACACGCACGATCGACCCTATCTTTGAAGAATGTGACCTGCGCTTCAGGGCACTCGAGAGGCTTGCGAGGGTGCGTGCGTTTGTCTGTCTGTCTTCTGTCTCTCTTTGTTATGTATGTGCGTGTATGCGTGCAAGTGTTCGTGCATGTGTGTGTGTGAGAGTGAGAGTAATTTTCTTAATCTGCCATACTATGTCGAGAGTGTCCATCACTCGGTGTGTTGTATTCTCTTACTAAAGCACACATCGACACGCACAAAAGCACACGACGCACCACAATCGTAAACAACAATCCTAACACTGCCATCCACGCATGCATCGTGCACCACCGATTGTTGCAGGCTGTATTGCGCGACGTCGAAGCGTATGTGGTGTGCATCCCGGATGTGAGCTCTAAGGAGCAGTTGCTTGCGGATGCCGTCAAGCTGTTCTATGGCGACGCGTTTCAGAGACAGGAGGTCAACATGTACCAGGCTGCCCATTTGCTGCTGTCGACGCAGGGACTGAACGACCATGTGAGTGGCAACGCCGCGATTCGTTTAAATGCTGGTGCAGGTGCTGCTGGTTGCTTTTGTTTGGTATTGAATGTGGTTTGTTGGTTAGTGACAGAAGTGTGTGGGTGTACGTATGACATGGAGCAAAAGCGATGAAACTAGAAGGCTCAAATTATGCATCATTGCATTGCACGTTGCAATAACAACGACGACGACGACAACAACGACGACGACGACAACAACAACGACAGATCGCCATCATCAAATCACGTGTCGTCCGCCCGCTGTACTCGCTGCTGGACCAGTTTCCCAACCCAACCTATCTCATTCGGAAGCGCAACGATAAACTTCTCGATTTTGATAAGTGGGCCAACAAGGTCCAGGGAACCAAGGATACGGCAAAGCTGCAGATTGTGGGTACTCCCTCATCACACACACACACACACACTCTCTCTCTCTCTCCCTCTTTCTTGTGGAGTCCATGGGCACAGCTCCTAAGACACTGATCTGAATCCTACACTCGCTGTCTCTTTTGTCTCTGTCTCTCGCTGTCTTTCTCTCTGGTGGCTAAGGCAGCGCCAAAGACAATGGCTTGAATTTTGCATCTCCCTCCACCCCGGATCGCTATCATTGTGGCGTCTTCTCGTCCAATTTAACTGGCGGGAACCAGAGTAACAGTTTGCATATGCCTGCCGCGTGTCCCACACCCACACCCATACACACACACACACACACAACCCCCCCCCCAACGCAGGCACAGGAGGCGCTGGTTGCCGCGCAGAACGACTACAACGCCCTCAATGAGCAGTTGTTGGAAGAACTCCCTCGGTTCGTCAAACTGGGCGAATCACTCGTCGCCGACTCAATTCGCAACTTTCTCAAATCGCTGGGACTGTACTACAGGGACGCCGTAGGACAGCTGGCGCAGCTGGAGGTGTGTTTGGTGGTGTGCACTTGCCGTTTGTTGTTATTGTTGTTGTTATTGTTTTGGTTATTGTTGTTGTTATTATGATTGCTTGTTGCGAACTTGCAATCAATCAATTATAAAGATGAATTTGTCGTTCCGTCCGTGTGCTCCCGCTGCTTCTTATCCTTGTTCATCGTCTATGTCTTGTCGCGACCGCGCCTGCTTACATTCCTTCCCTCTTTCTGTGCATTGAGTTGATGTGCTTGGTGTGTGCATGAAGGCGTTTTTGAGCACTAATGACCTCTTTTTCGGTCCTCTCACTCACAGGAGTCGGACTTTGTCGCCCGCAACGTGCCCATAATGGAGCGGTTTTACGAGAGGGAGCTGGAGGCAGTGCGCAAACTCACGCGCCTCACAATCATGCCACAGTACTTTGACCGTGTGTTCGAGGCCTCTTTCTCGTGAGTGCAGTTGTCATTCGCTTGTTGTCGTTGCACATCGGTTTACGCTTTTTTCACATGTCTGCTTTCTCGTTCTTTCTTCTTTGGAATTGCAAAGTGTTTTTTCTCTTTGTTTGAGTTTGCGAATCTGTGCTTTTCTGGGTAATGAATTCGTGTTTGGTGTGGTTTTGATCTACTCTTAAACACACGCACACGCACACACACACACGCATGCACGCACGCACGCATACACACACACATATATATATTTATGTATATATATATGCTCATTTCCCTCTTCGTGTTACGCCGTGCCCCATTACCATCCCAGGTCTCTTAGTTCAGGTCCGCCGCAGTCCAATTCAGAGGATGCTCAGCGAGGGAAGCGAGAGAGGGAACGTGCCCAGTCAATAGAGGAAATTGAAAAGAAGCTCGCCGAACTCAGCAAAGAGTTGCAGGTGAGACAGGACATACAAAGCGTGTGGATATTGGTGGTGGTGGTGGTGGTGGTGGTGGGTGAGAGGGGGGGGGGGAAAGGAGGGGTAGAGATAGGAGCTGCAATATCAGGTGTGACGATGAACTGTGTGTGAGTGTGTGTGTGTGTGTGTGTTGTGTGTGTGTGTGTGTGTGTGTGTGTGTGTGTGTGTGTGTGTGTGTTTGTTTCTCAAATCCATGTGCGCCTAACTCCAACCTTGCGTCGTTTCTCCTTTCCTACGCCTCAAACAGATTGAACACCGCACGCGCAATGGCATGGAAACGCTCCTGCGCACATACGAAACGCAGCCGGGCTTTGGCGACGACAAGGCCGTGGCCGAACTCAAGGGCAAATTATCGGCGTGCGACACGCGGATTTCCCGCCTGGCGAAAGATGTCGAAAAGTACAGGGGTGCGTGTGCGTGTGTGTGTTGTGTGCGTGTATATACAATTATACAAAGAATATATATGCGTATGCATGTGCGTGTATATATATATATATATATGTGTGTGTGTGTGTGTGTTTATTGACTCGGGCATGTCGTGCGCTCCAATGACGCACATCCCCCCTGGGGCTCACACTGCTTCACTCGGTGCGCTCTTCTCCCCCTCCTCCTCTATTTCCACGGCGCAGTGAAGCTGGAGTCTGTCCACGAGTCTCGTCGCCAATCCATCGCAGCGCGGGGCCTCCCGCCCGGATACATCCCCCCCGCAACAACCACAACAGCCGCAAAGTCATCATCCGCCTCGACGGGATCGACGTCTGCATCAACACCAACGAAGGGCACTTCTTCGTCCCTCCCTGCGTCGAATGCCAGCCCCGCTGCCTATTCTGTTGCCGAGGAGGTGGAGGAGGAGGACGAATTTTCCGACGATCCACTCGAAGAAGAGCCCCTTCCAGACACTGCGCACGACATGAATCCGCCGGAACAGTTTTACGCAATGTACGATTACGTCGGAAAGGACCGAACGGAGCTTAGTTTTTCCGCCGACGAGACGCTGTATGTGCTGCAGAGGGTGGATCAGGATGGCGGGCTGGACTGGTGGCTTGCGCAAAAGGCCGATGGCACCGAGGGATATGTGCCCAGCAACTATCTCGCCCCGTGCGCGCAGCAGTCAGAAAGCGCAGGAGAGACGGCTTGCTAGTGCTAGTGTAGTGCTGTGTGGGTGGGTGTGGGTGGGTTTGCTGATACGTTTGGCCGCGGTTGTTGTTGTTTGTTGGATGACGTATGCTTGCGATCTGCCGTGGGCATGTGCCCCCTTGTCATTACGTATTCGTGCTTTATATTGGTTTCCTTTTCTCATGGGTTAATGTGGTGCCCCATCATCCCGGCTTGCGTAATTTACAATTCTATATCTTTGCGTTTTGCGTTTTGCGTCCAGTTGCATGTTCGTGTGTGTGATGTATGCGAATTTGCAAGTTGGATCTGCGACCATAACTTTTTGCTTGTTTTTTTATATCTGTCTTCTTCCGCCTTCTTTCATTTTTAATTATCGTTTGCGCATGCATAAAGCGCTGTCTTTGCCCATATCCGCAGTGGCATTACATGAAACCTGCGTGTGAAATTGTTTGAAATCAGCTGAATCGCCCAGTACTATTACCGAATAATGCCAGTCACAGTTAGGGGCGGAGTTGTAACAGGATCAAAGCAGTAACAATTTCCGCCGCTCACACTACTATCGGCACCGGCGGGACTGTTCGCAGACAAATTTGTGGATGCTGTGCCAATCACACTGACTGTGCAATCATCAATGCTGGTATTTATACAGCAACGCACATCCGCAATGTAAACCTACTTCTGAGTCCGAACTCTGTTGTTACGTCTGATTGGTCGCGATAACAAATAGTCGACCTCTGCGAATGGCGAAAACTGCGAAACGTGTGCGCACTATTCACTGCGGTGAGCACGCATCTCCTTCTGACATTCTTGCGGCGATAGGGATAGCCGACAACTTTGAACCACAATCACCGCAATGCGAGGACGATATTGGCAGTGCGCACGCTGTGCACAAAGACAGCGATTACAGCGGAGATGCAGCGAACAGCGCCGTGGAACCGGCGGTTATTCGGGGCCGCATCGACAGCTGGGCTGCGCGCACGTGGACAGTCGAGTCCATGTCACGTGAATACGGTGATGTGGTCGCAAAGATTCGAATGATTCCTCGCCGCGTCTCTGCGAAAAGGGGTGAAATGTCCGCCGCAGGAACAGTATGGGAGACAGATTGCATGCATGTGCTTGCATCCATCCGACAGATTGCAGAGTGGCTGTGTTGGAGTCGTTCTGTGATCAGTGACGAAGCCAATGGCAAGGAAGCGGATGCATCGCGCCCAGCACAGCCATGTTCGACACAAGATAGGACAATGCCAACAACCGCAACTGACACCACAACACCAACAACAATAACAACAACAGCGGTATTGCCTGACCATTCCGCACTGACACATCCCACCATCGCGTCAGACGTGGGCATGTCATTCGATAATCCCCTCCGAACGTACTCTCCATCAGAATTCAGTGCCTATCTCGACTATCAGCATATGGGGCATCTCTTTGGCGGATCGATGGACTCTGCGCGTGCGCTTACGTGTGTTGACTGGCGGCTGTTTGGCCTCGATTCGTGCGGGGGCGCGTCGTCCACACTGTGGATTGGATCCGCCGGTGCGCACACCCCGTGCCACAAGGACACATACGGCATCAACTTTGTTGCGCAGGTGACCATCTCTCCTTGTTTATTGTTTTTCATCTCTCCTTATTTATTGTTTTTCACCTCTCCCTTTTTATTGTTTTTCATCTCTCCTTGTTGATTGCGTCATCTCTCCTTGTTGATTGCTTCATCTCTTCTAGTTGATTGCTTCTCCTTCTTCGTCTGGGGTGACGCGTCTTTATTCCCTCCTCCCCTTGCTCTTGCATTTCTCGTCTGTGCCAATCTACACGCACACAAAAAATAACTCATCATACACTCCTTCCGCGCACCCATTGCATCTGCATCCCCAGATCCAAGGGCGCAAACGATGGACGCTTTTCCCGCCATCGGAATCAACAGCCCTATATCCAACACGCATTCCGTATGAGGAGTCGAGCGTGTTCAGCCGCGTGGACGTTGCCTCGCCTGATCTCCACGCACACCCGGGCTTTGCGGATGCACGTGCGTGGACTGTGGAGCTGGAGCCCGGAGATGTTCTCTTTGTGCCGAAGCATTGGTGGCATTTTGTGTGCACTGTCGAGGGACCGTCGATCGCTATTAATCATTGGACACCAGTTCCCAGCGATGCCGAAGACAGGTGTGTGTTGTGTGTGTTGTGTGTGTGCGTGTGTGTGTGCGTGTGTGTGTGCGTGTGTGTGTGTGTGTGTGTGTGTATGTGTTTGTGTGTCTGTCTGTCTGCGTCTGTCTGTGTCCGTCTGTCTGTGTCTGTGTGTGTTGTGTCTAGTCTACATGCTAATCAAACCTTGCTTTCACCGACGCAGAATCAAGGAGGCGGTCGTACGCACACTCATTTGCGCCACATTGGGATCTTCCCATGCACTAAGCGACACACGCCGCACATCCCCTCCTCAACCACTGGACGTGACCCCACCCGCCATTAACGCCCAACCCGCATCCGCCACATCGCAGTTTCCGTGGTTAAACCCAACGGAAAAGTTTACGAATACGTCGGAAAATCTATCCCTTGTAAGCCTCGCCCTCGCAGATGCGGCTGGCGTCCATCCGTCGTGTTACGCGGCGTCGCTCGCACACATTGTGGACGCGGTGGTTTCGTCAGACGGAGTGATGGCTGTCGTGGCGGATGCGCTTGCCTCCAGTGTCTACCGTCGCAAAGAACAGGATGTATGTCATGGCGAACCATCCGACGGACATGCGACATTCAGCAGTGTGGATGGGTTGCAGGACGGTATGCGCACAGGTGACATCCATCGGCGTGACAGTGAGGAGGAGGAGGAGGGGGAGAAGGATAGAGGGGTATTGGGCTGTTTGAGGCCAGGTGCACATGAAAGTGGCGATACTGTCTGTGTGGGTCGGACGAATGGGTGTGCGGGTGTCGGTAGTGTTGGTAGTGTTGGTAGTGTTGGTAGTGAGGATGCCGAGTACTCTTCCCCACTGAGAAAACGGCGGCGGATGTGCTCCAAAGACAAGGAATAAAACAACATTCTTATCGTCGGATGTAATTTTTGTGCTTTTGCCAGCCGGCCGTTGTTACGCACCCATCGTGTGGCTGGTTCATTGTCCTTCTGACGCTGACTCTGATGTGTGGCAATGCCCACTCTTATATCTCACCGTTTCAATTTTGTGCTCTTTACCAAGGAGGAATCGTCTCCCATCCTCGCAGATACAACAAACAAACAAACAAACACAATCACACACGTTTGGGTACATATTACAACTCGAGCGACCAGCCCCAAGTGAGTAATAAAACACACATGCACACACACCATATCACTAAAATTTGCACGCAAAACGCACGCACAGCGCCAAAGCGAAAGAACACACGCGTCAAACCAGAGTGCGATAGGGACAGATTACTGCTGTTGCTGTTGCTCCGCACCCTTCGCCGCCTTGCGGAAGATGACATATTCTCCCTTGTGATTCAAAAAGGATCGGTCGCTTCCGGCAAACACATTCTTGTACTTTTCGGGATCAGCATTCATCTCCTTGACGACAATGGGAGTGACTTTGACGTGCCCCATCACGCGCGTAATTATACCGTTGATCGATGGGCAGTTCTTGTGGATGATTGTCTTGTGCATCCGCGTCAGACCAAGCGCGCGGAGACTGGCTTCGACCAAGGGCGGTTGTCGTATCCATGATTTGGTCATTGTAACGCCAATAAGTTTTGTCGGGGGAGCCGCATAATCAACAATGCTACAAATGCATTGGGTGCGTGTGTGTGCGTGTGTGTGTATGTGTGTGTGTGCGTGTGTGTTTGTGTTTATGGAAATCGTGGTTGGAGGGCAGAGAAGAAGGTCGCTTCGTTAGATGGTGTAAGTTAGGAAACGGCTGCACCCATGTGCTTCTCCATTATTCCTTCCCACAAAAATGATGACTTCCAGCCATCACGGAAGCACGCTAACTTTTTCGAAAAGATATAAATGTACTTAAAGGTGCAAGTGATGCAAACCACAAAAGTGCATATTGACAGAGTGCGATGATCTGCATTGGAGTGCAGGTGTGCTTCTACGCCCGGAAAAAAACACACACACACACGCGCGCGAAGAATGCAGAGAGAGAGATATGTAGGATTCAAGTCAATGTCTTAGGCGCTGTGCCCATGGACTCCACAACAAGATGCAGAGAGAGAATGAAAGCAATTTTCAGGCGTATTTGTCAGCCTTTTTAAGAGCCAATTCACATAACAAACCAGCGGGAGGGATGCACCAAAAGTCATCACCCATTCAAAACAAATTTCACCTAAAGGATAAATTGCGAAAGTGTGTGCTTCCTAACCGCAATTAAAAGGACGTGCGAACGCCAATGGCGCACACCGACTTCACCCTAAAAGCAGACTCCACAAACCTTTTTGCCTTTGTAGCAGGCTGTGGAGACTTATTCTTTGCAATCACTTCGGGGTCATCTGCGACAAGAGGATATGATGACCCCGGCTCGCGGCCCAGTTGCAGCGCCACGCGGGCGGCGACGTTGGGTATGAGGAACTTGCCCCGCGCAATCCGCAGCGTCATGTTGTGCGTTTGCTCTTTCCCCTCCCCTTATTTCTGCCCGCCTTTTTCTTAATGCGCTTGGGTACGCCTACTGCGTATTTGAAATTTCACGTCGGTGCATATGTTTCAATGTGTGTTTGTTGCGCCAATGCATGTCTCTGCATCTTAATCACCGATTCATTATCTCAGTTCGTTCCAAACTCAACCTCCTGGACCGAGACGTCATTTCAGTTTTAAATGACGCCATTTAAATGACCACGTGATCATAGATCCGAATTATTTTTTATATATGTGTGCGGCATTTTACACATGCACTAAAGACAGAACAGCAATTTACAGCGCAAAAGACAAAGCTTAAAGACAAATTTGAAATCAAAGGATTTACAAGCAGAGATAAGAGATGCACGCGCGCACGCAAAACACACATACCACACGCCATCACCCTTCGAGAAGGCCGGCATAACAAACACAGAGTCGGGCATTGAGGAACAAAAGTCGCTCACAAATGGCACGCACACAAGCAAGACAAAAGACACGCCCATGTTAGAGTGAGGGCATTAGAGGCAGTGAGGCTGGTCATGGCGCCAATGATGGTGATTGTGACGTGTGACACGTGTGACGATGGCGGTAATGATGACGCCACTATTGCATGAGTTGGCCTCCCATCGGCCGCCCTCCCGGCGCTTGCATCATTGGCGCAGATCCCGCGCCCACAAGACCCTTGAGCTTCTTCAGCTCCGCAATGAGCGCAATATTCTGTGCCTCAAGCACACGGACCTGCAATTTTTCAGCCGCAGCGAAGGAAAGATACAAGAGTGACGGCGAAAACCAAATTCAGCGCAAATCGATGTGCCGTAATGTGTTTATGTGAGCAGAAGTGCCGTAATGTGTTTATGTGAGCAAGCAATCGTCAATACAAAATGCACCAAGAGAGGCATTTCGTATCCATGACAAGACAATAACGTAAGATACATGCCAAGACACTGTATTGTGACCTGTACATCGCCAAATCAAGTTGACCGCAAACAAAGTCACGCTCTCTCATATTGTGCAATGTTGCAGTGTGTCGCACACACTCACGCACCTGAGGACTACAGAGAGCAACAACTACCGATGACAACAACTACCCGCCCCGGACCATGAAAGGCAAACAACAAACCACCCGGGACTATAAAAAGCGGCAGCCACTCACCCGATCCTCAAGGCACTTGACATACTCTTTCTTCTTTCGTCGGCACTCCTTGGCGGCCTCGCGATTCTTAAGCAATCGCCGCTCCTGGATGTCGCCGCCTATCAAGAGAAGAGATGCATGCATCAGGTCAGTGCTTCGGAATACAAGGTATGACAAGATATTGCTTTCGGCGCTGTGTTTCCAGGACGCCACAAGGAAAGATAAGACACGCAAGGTGAGCGGGTCCAGCACAACCGCGATGAAAAAAAACGCAGAAGAATTCCGGCCACCACTCATTACTGTACAATCTCTCGCTATTCTTCATTTTGTTTGGTTCCACAAGACACGTTGTGACCGACACACTACAAGGACAAGGCGCATCTGGCGCACACATAGCACGCATGCACGTACGCACCTTTCTTGCCGCCACCGCCATCAGAATCAGACGGGTCAATCGAGTTATCAGCTGACTTTTCCCTCTGTACCATGGCGGCCAAGGGGCGGGGGCTGGCGTTTGATGGCGCTTGCATGCCCATGCTCTACATACATGCATGGGGATGTAATGAGAAATGCAATATAAAACGGATGTTCGTGCAATAATCGCGCGTTGGTTGAGATTGCGATGACACGCTCATTACGCGGTATTTGCAAAGAAAGAGACGATAGATTAATAGGGACGATAGATTAATAGGGACAATATAGGGATGATAGATTAATAGGGACAAGTACCCTTGGCAAGATGATCGACAACGAAGGTGATATGACAGAGTGGGGATAAGAGCTGGCCAAAGCGGCAGGTCGCTAACTTTCACATACATTACATATACACATTAAATGCGTGCGACGAAGGCGTGCATAAATGTTGACTCACCATTCCCTGCTGAGGGATCTGAATCTGCGAGACCTGCGCCTTTGTCGCACTCCTTCGAGATTGTCCTTGTGCCATTCCATTGCTTGAGATCTGGAATGATGACTGAAGAGGCTGAGCCTGCAATTGTTGCTGTTGTTGCTGTTGCTGTTGCTGCTGCTGCTGCTGCTGTTGCTGCTGCTGCTGCTGTTGTTGTTGTTGTTGTTGTAGTGCTTGATATTGTTGCGGTGTTACATTGTACGCCAATGGCGTCAAGTTCTGTGGA
>CALSCR010003708.1:0-13460 GCA_943704495.1 Pigoraptor chileana | reverse complement strand
AGCATTGCGTCAAAGTATGCACTCCGCGCGCGCAGTACAACCGCATGGACACCGATTCGGTAACGCCCCACGACCAGCCAAAAGTCAGGCGCTGCAAGATCGAGTAACCAGTCTGTGCGGAGGCGCGCCGTTAGTGGGGCTTCGGGATCCTCCTTTTCGTCGTTTTCGAGTGCGTCCGCGCAGCTGTTTGCGGCGGCAAGAAGGGCAAGCAAGTCCGTCCCAATCGCACCTCCTGCAACAAAGGGCGAGCGCACCGACACGGAAAGCTGCTCGTCGATCGTGGGCGAGGGTGCATGGCTTGCGGGTGCTGATGGATCGGATGGATCGGATGGATTGGATGGATCGGAGATGACAGAAACTTTTGATGCGGCCTTCGTTGATCTGGCGCGCACCTGTGGTCGACTCTGGCTATTTTCAGCTGCTTCGGAAGCCAGCGTGCCCTTCAGAGCCATTGCATTCCCGCTAGGGTTAGGCACAACCCTATGAAGTCGCTGAGTGCCCCAGGTCAAGGGCGCAGAAGCCCTTGCTGTTGCGTTGGACGGTGCAGCCTGCCCCGCCGACACCGACGAGGGAACAGGGCGCACAGCATGCGACGCAGTGATCACGTGGGCTCCTGCTGGATTCGCAGAGCTGCGACTGGCAATTCGTGCGGAGGAGGAAGACGAAGCACGTGACTGCACAGACGGCCGCACCCGTGACTCCGCTATCGCTGATGCGGCGGGTGCAGTTCGAGCTTGAGCAGAATGCCGTGGTGTTGCGGATGGCGTCAATCGGGACTGTGCCGCGTGGTGTGCACGTAACCCACGCACAGCGGCCGAGGGTGCTGTCCGTGCACTGCCCTCCGGGGTCCCTCTCAGCGCCGGTTCTGTTGATGTCGATGGAGTGGTCGCACGGTGCAGTCCGTCCGTAGTCACGTGCACGGGGACGGCGGAGTCAAGAACAAGCAACACCGGGGACCGGCTGCCAGCGTTGGATATCGAAATGGCTGCAGAGACCGATGGGCACGGGGCCAGATGCTCCACTGGGGATTGGCTTGCATCGACCTCTGATGAGTCCCCATTCACGGAAGAAGTGTTGTCGGTACATACGGGGGAGTGTGTGACGGTGCTGTCGGTGCATGCGGGGGAGCGGGAAGCGGACGTAGAGCTGGGCGCATCCACGTGACATACATCGGACTCGGCAGGGGCGACGGCACATACGGGGGAGTGTTCGACCGGACTGTCGATACGCGCAGTCATGAGTGGACCGCCAGGTTGCGGCGCTGCACACACCGCCTCATCAGTTGAGTGATCAGAAGAAGCATGCGCTGCCTTCTCCTCAAGGCCCGGCGGTCGAGCTTCCACCGACAGATTCGGTCCCAGTAGAGAAACGGAGGCAAGTGCATTGGCGCCATACTGAAAACGGGCTGTGGAGCGGCAGCATGCGTCGGTTGCAGCAGATAGATCACGTGGTTGGTCCCAGAGACAGCAGGCACGCCAGCGGAGTGCATCTGCCATAATGCAGTCCAGCGGTGTGTTAAAGGGCAGGGGTTAGAGTGTTGGGGCCGATGTATAACTCAAGTCAATGCTATACACAGTGCCCACGGAATCAACACACAAATGCACACACACACACAGAGCGGGATTGAGGTGTAGTCACTTGTTTGTTTGTCGTGCATTAAGTCGGGATACCATGCATGCGCCGTGTGCAGTGACCGGAGGGGCGTGCAGAGGGCAAGGGAGCGAGAAAGAGAGTGGGGGAGGGCAGGAAGGAGAGAGTGGGAGAAGGCATTGTAGCTGGACGCGACAATGCATGCAGCTCACCATCGAGAGGCGGCGGGTCATGCGGAGGGTTAGGGTTAAGATTAGGGTTGTCGTCAACGTGCTTAGCAATGGCCGCATCGCAGTCCCGCATCAGCCGCTCCACACCGTAGAGATGGCGCGCAAAGTGCGACAGTTGCACCAATTTATTCAAATTGAGGTACTGCATATCGCAGCCATACACCCACCTGCGAGCGGGGCAACCATAACATCAGCCGTTGACAATCAGCGACAGAGACAATAGCATTGATGCACAAAGCACGAGCACTCTATTTTGATCTATTCACAAGGGTGGCCGAATATGGCCGCATCACAGCACACTGCATACAATGACCTCATCACAGATCATGCAATGACCTTATCACAACACACTGCATCCATGTCAGTGCTCCCTACCTGAGTATGGCGCATACCAGAGCGGGGTCTGCATGGACAGCCACGGTCGCAATCACTGCGCCTGCCACGTGACCATCGCTCGCGGCGGCTGCGGCGGGCGGTGCGGACGACGGAGAGCGTGCAGTGCACATGACGCCCGCGACGCCATCCAGGGCCAGCCACTTGGCCAGCGCGGGGGGACAGCGCGCAGCCAAAACAGCTGCATGTGCACGCACAAACGGACGCGTCTCACACACTCGATCGGCGTCGCATGCGCCTGCGTCACTGCGAACGGCACGGAATTCCACGTCGTGGTCGCCGTGGCGCACAGATTGAGCAGACATTCTCACACGCATATCTTCGGAAGCAGAGCAATCAGCTGGCTGCGCACAGGCATCCGGCGTGTGTGCGCGGGGATCCATGGCACTTCCCAGGGCAGACGCGAGCGATTCGCGGATGCAGCGGACGTCGCGGTTCCATGTGCTCCGGGCAGTCTCTCTCAGCGGACCATCGAGCCACGTGGCCACATACGGGGGGGGACGGCAGCTTCCGCTGGACTCTGGGACTGCACGCCGACTGCGGGACGCCCGGGGCGCCTCCCGAGCACCTGTGGCAGACATATCGTATTGCTGGCATGGGCGTCGGTCCGACTGGTGGAAAAGTTGCAGTTGCGGGTCACATAACTTGTGGATATTACAGACGATTGAGGTAAGTGCCTTTGCCGCGCAACAGTTACCGCCCCACAGAATTGATGCTGCTTTTAACAAATGGTCGAGTGCTGCTGCGCCGGGAACGAGAGGTACATCATAATAAGTGAACACTAATGAGACAGTAATAGTACAGTCGGCGCTCAATGCACATGACTCACTGATGTAAGTTGAAACGGTCACGTGAGCTGTCGGCTTTCAAAGACCCGAGGAGCGGGCAGTGAACACAATTAAAATATCGACAAGGTCGTGGGACTATCGATTTAATGTCGCCTTGAGGAGAAGCTGGGCGAAAGAGAGAGAGAGAGAGAGAGAGAGAGAGAGAGAGAGAGAGAGAGAGAGAGAGAGAGAGAGAGAGAGCACTGCGTCGTGGACTTTGGACGTCGTTTTCATTGGCGATTTCAAAGTTGTTGTGGTGGCAGCCGCTGCATCACAGTCGCCGGAGTTGGACGTAACTTATATTATTTGTTTGACAACAGTTGGAGCTCTGTGTATTGGGGAGTCTGCATCGTCCACCGAGCAGATGCGCCACAGACCCTGAGTGCGGCTGGTTGCGCACACCAAAACCCAGTTTACCATCCCAAATCCTCCATTGATGCGCCATAATGTTCGGACGCTCCCACAAAGCGAACTGTGGCGACCGATTTATAATCCCTGAGAGTAAGCTCGGGCCTATATATAAGGTTGGATGCAAATTTGTGTAATGGCGTGGAACGCAATGGAGTGGATTGAGCGCGGACACTCTTGGCCCATCGTTCACACTGTTTGACTCTCTGAGGCGCGAGTCTCTACTTTCGAAGAAGGTGATGGTTGATGCTGTTTTGATTCGTTTGCAATAATCAGGCCAAGACATACGAGGAATCGCTTTTTGAAGTCGATGTGTTTCGTGTGCGCCCGAGTAAGTCGTCGGCGGTTTATAAGTCGGTGTGCGCACAGCTCGCGGCAGAAGTGTTACCGCTTGTCAAGGTGCGTGAAATAAATGCACAGATCATGTTTTTCTGTGGTGTGACTGTGTGGTTCTCTGTGTGTATGTCTGTGCTGCCTCCCTTTTTATGCGTGGTTGTGCATTTGTGTGCGTATGCGATGTGACTGTGATGCGTGTGTTGTTGTTGTTGGTGGGTAACAAACAGTGCATACGTGCTGCATGGAGCGTTGTGTCTTATTGCTAGACTCCTTGACCTAGACAGCGTTCGCTGTGCAACCCCTCTGAGTCTGTCCATCTTTCGATGCCGCCGCAGGAAGATGAGGTCTTTTCTGTGCACCTCGGCTATCGGGCGAGTACGCAGCTGTCACACGGCGTATTTCTTGTGAAAGCACATGCACAGGCCCTTGCAAAAGATCTTGCATCAAGTTACCTAAGGGTATGTAGGTACCTGCTTTAGCTATGCATGTGTTTTTGCTTGTGTGCGCTATGGGAGCGACTGCTCATATTCGCATGTTTTATGAGAAGCCTCACAACTCTGTCGTTGCATGCGACCGCCGCTCGTCCACACTGTTTTTGTTGGGTGTAACATGATCCTCGGGTGTGCCTGCAGCGATCTGACCCGATGTGAATCCGCGCCACTTGAAATGGTATCATAGTGCTCTGCACATCCCTTGAATAATGTCGAATGCGGCCAATACCACGACACACACGCGCATGATTGTATTCGCCCTGACTCTGCATTGTTTGGTCATTTGCATCGCTGCGTCCGCGCACACACACAACACCACAGAGCCACAATGCGCCAAAGGGTGCATTCATTCTCACAATCATCAGTCCAACGGAGGTCTTTGCGCCGAACAGCAGCGCTGAGCAATTGCACGACGCCGTGACATTAGGCGACGCGCGATCGACAGAGCCATCGGAGTTCAAGAAAGAACAAGCGGAGCTCACGAAAGAAGCCACCAATGATGAGCAGGAAGGTAACGTTGCTCACACACAGGACACAGGCCCATCTACTGCAGCAGAGGGGGCCGCTGTGGCTGCAGGTGCCGCTGATGGCGCGGGTGCTGGTGCTGGTGCTGGTGGCGGTGGTGGTGGTGGTGATGCACCCGCCACTGCTGACGGTGCGGAAGAGCGCGACTCGCACTCTCTGTCCAGCCTGAGCTCATCGCGTCGTCTTGGGCGCAGCGGCGACGGCGCGGCAGCGACCGCGCCGGAGGATGTCGGCATGGACCGCTGCCTCGGGTTCAACTTTCAGTCGAAGTATCTTGCCGTATCGACATTCGACGATGCATTTGGCGACGGAAGCCCGCGGCGTCCGTGGTGCTCATGTGACGTGTGCGCGTTCGATTACAACGTCTACCATGCGTCGTCGAGCACTCCGCGGGGTAGTGGCCCAGAACCCCTAGCCAGCCGCGCGAGTCTGCCTGATTTGGACGCTGTTGAGCTCGAAACGAACGAAAACGGGGAGCTGGAGGAGGTTGTCGGATTCTGCAGCAGGCCGCGGCTCAGCGCAGCTAACCTGGCAAAGTTCAGGAAGGGGGGCGTGCTTGTGGCGCGGCACAAGCTGTTTGTTGTCACGGGTGACGGGATCGTGCTTGGGAAGATTCGGTTTGGCATTGGCATTCTTGCGCCGGGCGTAACGTATGCGCAGATATACGCCAGGATGAACTTGGCGGTGGATGTCCGGCGGTGCATCACAGCAACTGCGCGGGCACGTGACGATGCGGCAGAGAGTGCTCTTGGCGCAACCGTTGCCCTGACTGGGGATCCCATGTCCACATCAACACCCGCGTGGAAGGCCTTCATCGGGCACGCACTGCGACGGCGCAACAGGCGGGAGGCGGATCCCTTTCGCACGCTACTCGATGTGCAGACGCGGCTCATGGAGCAGCTGGAGAACTATTCCGATCCGGCAACTGCAGGAGCGCATGTCGCCGACGGGCCGTCAAGGCGGGATTCAAAATCGAAATTTGGCGGGAGTGTTGCGGGCGTTGTGAAGAAGCTTCTTGTGGGTGGCACTGTGGACGAGTCCGACGAACACGGCACGCTCGATGACCGGCGTCCTGGCCATTTTATAATTGGCGCGGCGCTGCGGCAGGCGCTCAGCCGACACAAAATGTCGTTAAATGTGGTTCACTACATTGCCGCAGAGGATTTGGCGTCGATTGCGTATCGCGCGTGCTATGCGCTCTTGCCGGGCACCCGGCCGCTGCCGGGGGCGCGCTCATCGTCGGCGCCATCGGACACGGCGCAGCATGGAGACCAAGCACACCCAGCGCATGGAAACAGCATACACGAGGGCGCACTTCCCGGGGAGACGGCGGCGGTCAACATCATATGGGTCGTGGGTCCCATAATGAACTCGTTCCAGCGTGGCCACGTGGCGCTTCAGGTGGCGTCCAAGGCCCATGTCAACGTGTTTGTGGTCGACCAGCGGGGGCATGGGATGAGCGCCGGCCCGCGCGGCGACGCCCCATCACTGCGGACACCTCTGCGCGATGTGCGGGCAATGGTGCGTCACGTGCGCATGAACTACCTGTCGACGCCGATTGTGCTTGTCGGGCACGGACTCGGCGGGACCGTGGTGCTAAACTATGCATCGTGGAAGCGGCGGCTTGCGGTGGATGGGTATGCTTTCTTTGCCCCGCTTGTGTGCTGGGCGATGCCTGAGAACATGCGGAGAGTGTGGATACAGCACTCCGACGCGTGGATTCGGCGACGCATGCTGCTCTCGCGCCTGACAAACGGGCGTCTTGGCAATGCACCGGCAATTGACATCCGGGTGTGTTCACGTGCTGTGATGTTGTGCGCTCACCATTCATGCGCATTGCCGATACTCAATTTTGCAATCCATTTGCAAGTCGATACTCTACGCTTCTATGGCGCTCGTTTTCGAACACATCCGTTATTATTGTGAAACACCCTCGCCTGTGCTACTGTGCATCATCTTCCGCTGTGCTCGATGCACGCGAAGGTGCCGATCCAGTGCCAAAATTTCTAATCATATGCAAACACGCACGTTCATTTCTGCACGTGGTCACTGGTCACTCATGTGCAGGAGTTGCAGCGCACCGTGTTTGGCAAGAAGAATTTCGACCAGGTTGTCAAGGACAACGAGAGCCGAGGGTCGATATTCATCACCGAGATAGCAAAGCGCGATGATCCCCCGGATGCGCTGCACATGCCAGAGTCTCTCAGTGTGCACCATCTTGCAAACATGGTCTCGCGCCCGCTCAAGAAAGTGTTTGTGGACATTGACAAGGTACCCTTGCCAGTGGCTCAATTCCTCTGCGTGCGTATGTCGTCCGTCTTGCGTGCGGTGCTGTCATGTCTGGAATGCTGACTGACTGCCCGCTCCGTTTGTATGCAGCCGTTTGGATTGTGGTATGGGAACGATCACGAAATATTCGATCCGAAACCGGTTGTTGCAGCTGCGGAGCTGTCCAGAGTGTCGAACAAGGTGCGTAGGATGATCGACTATTTTCGTGGTGGAAGTGCTGTCATTGTCATCTGACGTACGATTATTGTGGCAATCGGGATGTGTCTGATGGTATACAACCCTTCATGCTTGTATAAGGCGTGCGATATGTGTGCGATATGTGTGCGATATACACGCGACTTGTCATACGTGCGTATGTGCCGTGTGCCGTGTTGTGTATTATGTGCTGTATTGTCTGTATGTGAGTGTGTGTATTTGTGTAGTCGTGTGTGTATCTGTGTGTGTGTGTGTGTGTGTGTGTGTGTGTGTGTGTGTGTGTGTGTGTGTGTGTTTGTGTGTGTGCAAACTCGCTGATTTTGTCGTCTCATTTCTTCCACCAGAATCTTGAGCTTGTTGATGGCGTGAACTACATCGCGCTTCTCGATATGGCCCCGGAGCTGCTGGTCTCCTGGCTGCACAATACCTTCCCACTGAATTTCGCCGCAGTGCAATCACTCGCCGAGTAAATACAGAAGTTAATTTACCGAAATTTCGCTAAATTTGATGGATCACGTGGGTCCCTTGGGAGCCGCACTCCCAATACTGACCCGTACAGTAGTGGTTCTCAATGCCGGATGAGATCGTCTTTGATCAAACTGGATGTCTGCTGCGTGTAGGAACACATAGCCATTCAGCTTTAAATACGCGTATTCGCAATTGTTCTGATGTATCGGCTTGATGCGAAAGGGACCCTAACGCCGCCGCGCTGCATATTGCCGCGGATGATATACACAGGTGCGACACAAATAGAACAGGTGCATCGTAGCATATCAGTGACCGCGAAAGCTGGCCGGGGCGTGGAAGCCCTCCTGCAGTGGAGTGGTGCCACTGCGACGGCCTGAGCCCACGGCCAATCTGAATTCACTCAGGCAGGTTAGCTCAGTGATTTCGGCCGCGCTGAGAGTGCACATCTGAATGCGCGAATAGTGGCGATCATAAAGACGAACGGGGCGATGGTTGTGTCTGCACGTTAAACGCGACCACGAATACGAAGATGAAGCGGAGGCGATCACTCACTATTCTGGCAGTGGCGAGCGTTTTCTTCTTTGGTCTTCTCACAGTATGGCGGACCGCCGGCTCTGATCACGATGCCCCAGCGGAGGAGCGAATTCGTTTAACTCATGCAGTCGACCACGCTGATGATTATGTGGACGCCTCGAAGGAGGAGGCAAAAGAATTTGTCCGGCCGTCGGGCATCGACGCCATCGGAGATCGCAGGGTGCATTTCAGTGAGCAGCATGTGGCACTCGAGAGAGCGTGGCATAACGCAGTTCGGACACCGAAGCCTGCGCATGATCAGGCTCTTACGCCCGATAGAGTAGCATTGACAGAGGAAAGCCGACAAACACTCAACAAAGGCGTGTCAATGTGGCAGCGGACAACTGGTGAACAGAGGACCGCGAACACGCGCCAACCGACTCCAACGTCGCGGTCAGTGACTACAATGGGCTCCCAGACGAACGAAACCATCGGGAAGTATCTTTTGTGCGAGCTCAAGTATGGGCCCAACAATCAGTACCACTGCTTTGTGGAATGCGTCAAACTGGCAATCGTGCTCAATCGGACTGTCGCTCTACTTCCCTTTCGCCTGCACTATCTGGACAGACGACGACTGGGACTAAGCACAGAGGGTGCAGGCCTCAACAACACCGAGTTGGTTCGGAGGCGGATCGCCTCTGCGCGGTCATTCCACAGCACCTTTGATATTGACGCGCTTGCGTCGGTGATTCCTCGTTCGCACATCATTTCTGCAGCTGACTTTGCGCGCGTGCTTGAACAGAGGGCGCATGTCGTTGACTGTCTATGGAACCTGGACGTTCCTGAGCCGTCTCGCTGGGAGTTCGCCGGTGATTTTGTCGGCAATATCACGCCTGCGCGCCGCGTTAGAGCCCGCCCATCCAATCTGACTACGGAAGGGATCATAGATGCGCTCGGTATCGCACATACCTCATACCACACCATCGCTGTCGACAACTTGTTTCTGCGCAATAGTGTGTATCGCGTCGACCGGCGCTCGCTTGTCCATGGTGGACTGTGGGAGCGCGATCGTTATTTAGCCACACTACGCGGGGTCGTCCACGCACCACACATCGTCGCTCAAGCATCCATCTTCGTTGCATCGTACATTCGCAAAGCCGTGCCACTGCAGGATGAATACATTGCGATTCACTGGAGAAGGGCTGATTTCGCGCATGTCTCCAAAGAGAATTGCAAGTCAGTAGGTGCGGACTGTCAAGACACAACGGGGATCGCAGAGTTGCTAGATGTCCTCGACTCTGCGTTTTTGTCTCTTCGGTCGGCTTCGTGGGTGGCGAAAGAGTACGGCAGGCCATCTCGACGGTCATCGAACGCTACATTCGAAGGAATGGAACATACACGCCCCATCGTGTATGTGTCCGCCACTCGACTCCTGTCGGATGAGATCGCCGCTCTTGAACAGAGGGGTTACCGAGACATAATTCGATATGAGCCGCCACCCGGACAGGATGCATACTACACTTCGCTTATTGAACAAGAAATATGTCTGAGGGCAACTTCATTTGTTGCCTCTCCGCTGAGCACATGGTCAGATCGAATCCTCGTCACTCGAATCGCACTGGGAAGCACACACACTTGGTCTGCCTCACAACTGGTCGTCTCGGAAAGCAACTACACACACAGCGCGCTAGTACCGCCCCAACTTTCTAGACTGATCGCGTCAAACACAATATGCGGGTATGTCTACATGGGCGTGTCGCGCGAGCCACCTAACATTATGTCACTTCGGTGCCCTGGAGGTAACAGCGTGATTGAATCTGTGCTGTTCGCAAGCTTCGGTGCCCCGAGCGGCATCTGCGGTACATTCGCACCCGATGAACTGTGCCATTCCTCCGAGTCGGTCGAGCGCGTTACAGGGCTTTGTGTTGGACGTGGCCACTGTGACATTCCCGTTACGAACAACGTCGCCGAGGGAGGGTTCAGTATTGCGTGCTCCAAACCGATGGGGGGCCATGCCCTTGCAGTTCTAGCGAGATGCGGGATTCCCAAAGAATCACAATCTGCAACTGTTGACTCCTGACAGCACGCACTCAACCGGCAACACAACGAGCGTGGCAGAGCCATTGTGGGATAGCGAGCGCAATGATTCACTGCCAGCTAATGTATATCTAAAATTATGAAAGAGCGCGACACGAACCAAACCACAGCAGCCTATAAATTAAGCACTTTACTGATCAGTGTAGAATGTGTCCTCAATCATCATGTCATTGCGTCCCGGGAGCTTGAGGCCAATAGTGGAGACGACGGACAGTATACGTCCGCGAATGCCCTCAACCGCTGCTCTGTTCAATACTTCCAAAGGCTCCAGGAGTAGGTCGGATGGGCAAATTTTGGAGCCGCCATACGCATGCCGAAAGTGGTGGTTTCGTGCAACCGCCACATCAAACACAAACTTATCGCTGAAATTATCATCGTACGAGTACATGGGAAATGGCGCAATCAGGCGCGTGGTCCACCAGAACCTCCGTCCGAGCACAGCGCCATTCGACGCATCAACCACTCTCATGAAATCAAGCGCAAATGCGGAAACTCTTCGATTTGGTATGGCCGCTGTTTTTGGTCGAACGCCGTGCTGCACGCGCTGCACTCCCATGAAATGGACGAAAATTGGGCGGACGAAATTCTTCGATCGGTCGGGGTAAAGAAAAACGTCTGGGGACCGCTCAGGAAACGACGCGAACATCGGCCGGTAAGTCTCATGTGATTCGTCCGACAACCGAGGCTCGCCAACGGCGCGGGCATTCACATTTGCATCGACTCCCAGCTGCGGCAACTGAAATTCGTGGACGCAGTCAATCGGATACAAAACATTCTGGAAGCCGTACGCCATGTACGATCGATTTGTGGAGGTCATTGACGGGTCTTTAAACAAGGCTCGCCAATCCCGCTCCTCCTCGCGCGCAGCAGGGCCAGGCGCAAGATACTCGTCCAAATCGGCGAACTGGACAAGCTCGATCTCCATGATCCGGGCTCGCTGCAGGCAGTCATTTGCAACAACAAGCTGACCCCTATTACATGCAGAGCAGATGGGGGGTCAGTGTTTTGACACCTGTATCCGCGCCAATGCTGTGTGATTCCTGTCACCAAACAGTGTGAATGTGCACGTGCTGAAATGCAACGAAATAAAAGCGACACATAAACCAACCGATTGAAAAGAAAGGCAGCGTCCCGCTTCAATGGATCGTAGTCGCGCGATAGGGGCGGAAAGTGCCACTCGATAGCCGTGGCCACGCCGCGTTTCCGATAGTGCTCGGCGACCGCGTGCACAGATGCCGAGGCCTTTGAGTCGTCCACATAAAGAAACACGTGCGATGCTCCCATGCGGAGAGCAAATTCCATCCACTCTACAAGGCGGATCGCGATGGTATCGTCACCGCTCACAGTGGTCAGGCATGCACCAAACTCCTTCCTCGCCGGCCAAGCACTTGAACTTATAGGAGCGCTCGCCGCGCTCCTCGCTGTCCCTCGCGCCGATGAATGGGCGTGGGCAGGTACGCGGATGGACACCCACGCGGGATCCACCGCGTTAACAGCTTTCTTGCGCTGTAGGGGATCTCCGTGCTCGTCGACGCTCTTGTACGGCGAGATCGGGACAGGCTGAGAACTCTCGATGGAATAGGGAAGCATGGTGCCATTGTCGCCATCAATATCGTCTGACCAAGATATAACAAGCCGCACGTAGACGGAGTGTTCGAAGAGCTCGAGCGGATGGGTTTCGGGGGCGCCGTAGCTGCGGTCATCCGTTGTCTCCCTCCCCATCAGTGACAGTACGGCACGGGGCAGGGGACAAGAAACGGTCACCGCAGCGTGTGTGCCACGCCGCAGCCACGGCCCCGTATTGATCGACGTATCTGCAAACAATCGCGCTTTCGAGATGCCCCACGGAACGACGCGCTCACGCTCAGAAGCGGCCTCGGCTTCAGCAGCGGACGAAAACGCCCGCCTCCGCCCGAAGGCGCAGAAGACAAACGGAAGAGCGGGGTGCAAGGGGGGCGCAGGGAGGTCCGTTGACCAGTCGGTGAACCGCGAAAGAGCGCCGACAACATTAATGCGGGGCGGCATGTATCGGTCGTCCACATATGCGACGTTCGAGTGCACCAGCATGGCCTCGTCGACGGGGGCGTGCACAGAGTCCTCCCAGCCGGGCCCCATTTCCTCGGCCTTGATGAGCGACAGGCGGGAGATGGGAACGGGCCACCATGCGCCCTCCGCAATAGGCGCGGCATTGTCTGGAGGGGTGGGTGCGAGGACCAACAGCCCCACATATGCCGCCGCAGCGACTGACGCGACCATCACAAAGCGGAACAGGAAGCGGGGCGCACGCGGCGGACATGTGCTTAGCATGGCGTGATGGGCACGCGGCAACAGCACATCGGTATGTTTGTTGGCTTAGTGGTATGCGAGGATGGAAGGAACGCAAAAGCTTTTGCTGATTTGACGCGCTGTAAAAGAATAAGTTTGTCAGAATTTTACATGTACTGAAATTCAGTTGGTCACACCGCAGAACGTAGGCACGTGACCACTCGTTTGGATCCGAGTTAGGGTTAGGGTTAGGGTTAGGGTTAGGGTTAAGGGGAACTACAAAGTTTCAAAAGAAACAGAGAAGTACAAAGGTGCTAGTGGTTGACGGCGTGTTGCCAAGAAACAGAGTTAGAGGAGAGTAAGGGTGTCACAGAGTGACTGTACACTAATTCAAAATGGCACGACCGGTTTCGTTCATTCGAACTCTTCAAGTGCAAAGTATTGAATAGTGTATCGCACACTACAAAAGTAGACGTGATGTCCACAGATGCAAAGAGAAAATGTGCGAAGAGAGTGTGGAGAGTGAGAGGGAGAGAGGTGCGAGTGTGTAGGAGTGCAAAAAACGCAAAAACGCAAAGTCGCGCGCAGTAGTACTCCCAAACGGACCGAATTACTCCGAGTAATGTCACGTGATAACATGCGGGCACTCACGTGTGAGCAGCTGACACGTGCCTAGTGACGTGGTATTGGAGCTACGTCATTACAGTCTTCTGTTCCTACACGTCTCAGTACTTAGGGTTAGGGGTAGGGTTAGGGTAGGGTTAGGGTTAGGGTTAGGGTTAGGGTTAGGGTTAGGGTTAGGGTTAGGGTTAGGGTTAGGGTTAGGGTTAGGG
>CALSCR010003706.1:0-13182 GCA_943704495.1 Pigoraptor chileana | reverse complement strand
CACAAACACACACACACACAAACACAAACACACACAACACACACACACACAACACACACACACATCCGCTTACACACGTCTGCATGGCTGCCGCTGTTCTCGTCCCCACTCGTAGATGTTGCGGCTGAATAGTTCGGATCAGAAGGAGGCGGCCATACATCGCCTGTTTGCGGGATCTCTTGCGGGTAGGTGACCAAAACGCGTTGCCATTCAGTCAAACGCCAATCGGTATCAGTATTGAACCGCGCACAAACACTCGATTTGCTTATTTAGCGAGGTCTCGCCTTTTGCGGACCACAATCCGAGCGCTGGCCATCATACAAACAAAAGAGATTGTAATGAGCGGCTGCAGATCGCCCGTCCATTATTCAATTGTTTGCGAGCAGTCTCGTCGGCGTAGTCCACTTGCAATAGTGTTTTAATGTGCTCTGCAGTCTCCCACAAGATGATGTGCGAAACTCGCTTGTTTGTGCTGCGTGGCGCGGTTGGCCGGATATTGGTCCCGTACGCCGCGATGCAGCTTGCCTTTTCTCTGCTTTGGCATATTGTTAGGCGTCTCGTCGGTCTCGGGTCTTGTGTTATTGTTGTCTGTTTGACGGAGGGCTCACTCGACGTCTATATGTAAAATCATAATATCACAGGGATGACAGCTGTTAGTTTTACGTACCCGCTCGATCTCATACGGACACAGCTGGCATTCCAAGTATCGGAAAAGCGTTACGCTGGAATCGTCGACGCCTTTCGGAAAATTGTCGCTGAGGTGAGTTCCGATCGTGAGCGAACATAATTGCTCGAGTGGATGTCGTGTTACACAATGTCATGCGTAACAAACACAAACTCTACAAGCTTTGCATCTCACAACAACTAATTGACCGCCCACCATGGATTGGCCTTTTCATTCTCTATCATTCGCGTGTGTGCAGGGTGGCGTTCGTGCACTTTATCGCGGGTTCTGGCCCACCATCTACGGCATGATTCCGTACGCCGGCCTCTCCTTCTTCACCTTTGAAACGTCAAAGGCATTTCTCGTCGCCAACTTTGCCGACTATGCCATCACAAAAACTCTGCCTCCAGGGCAAGCACCGACGCCGGCAGACCTGAGTGTTCCCGCCAATTTCCTCTGCGGGGCGCTTGCCGGGGGCACGGCACAGACGGTTGCGTACCCACTCGACGTCGTGCGGCGGCGGATGCAGCTGGAGGGCGTCGCATCGGGCATTCCTAAGTACCGCAATACGATTCAGGCGATATATCGCATTGTGAGGGACGAGGGCATTCCCCGGGGTCTCTATCGCGGCCTCAGCATCAACTATTTGCGCACCGTCCCGCAGGTTGCTGTCTCCTTCACAATTTACGAATTCCTTAAGCACACATTCAAGATCAACAGACCAGTGCTCTTGTCGTGATGATTGTACCGCCGATTAAGTCCGTTTGGTCGATATTGATATTGATGTACCAGCCTCTTGCCATGGGGCTGTCCTTTGTCTTTTTGGTGTCGTTGTGTTGCTTTGTATTGTGTTGCGGGCGAAGATGCCTGGGGTCTCTGCCGATGGAGAGATGTCGGCGTTGGTTGAGAACTCCGCTGACGCAAGGACCCGCCAGTCTGCCGTTTGTTCAGTTTGTTCTGCGGTAATTGAGCGAGTGTGCACCCAAAAAAATATAAAAAATGAAGGGGGCCTCATTAAATTGCTCCATGCACTCACTGACAGTCATGCCTGACAGTTGTATGTGAAGGATTCCATCCGAATTCTTTTGGTTCTCTTGATCTCTCACCCTTAACCGAGACAGAAAAGCACACTTTGGAGGTGGCATTCCGAATACTGTCTTTTATCTCTTACCAGGTACAACTGACGGCACCTTACGGTGCTCTGAGACTGCATCAGCAGCTGAGGGCCGAATATGACACGTTCATGACATCACTGTCAAATCGTACTACAATAGTCTTATAAAAACCCAACCGTCGCACAAACGAGACTATCCTTACACTGCTTGTTTTCAGGGTGTATGTTGACTGGAGCGAATATAATTCTTCTGAATTAATAGAAATATAAATGTTCAAATTGTCCGAGTTGGCCGTCGAAATAATTGATCGGCACAAACCAATGACGGCCGGTGTGTTCGGCTATGATGCAGAGTCCATCACAGCTGAGTCAGAAGTGTCCAAACTGAACCTTAGGCAACGGCGCCATCGACGGGAATTATATACCGTGACAGCACACGGCACTGGCACTGACAATGAATGATTGAGCAGGCCCACTCACATACGCGCCCCATACTAATTTACAGGGCTGAGTCAGACATTGATCCTTCTGCTGTGGGTTCCAGTCTGGCCTAGCTTGTATTAATCGCCACTTTATTATCGAGGTACTACGACTCTGGCGGTCGCACCACGGGCGTGCTGATCGTGCGCGTCATCGTATACTGGATAAACTGCAGCTGCCCTGTCGCCAGCGTAACAAGGTTGGACAGTTTTCTGCGGTCGGTAGGATCGTCGACACCCGCACGCTCCAGGTCCATATCGCGTGCGGCCTGCAGCCGCTGCCAGTCAAGCAGACCCGCGCGCTCAAGCCCTGGCACGTGCCTACCCAGACCATTTCTATCGAGGCAATCGCGCACTGGGCGGCGCACGATGGACGGTTGCCTGGATACACCACAAGGCACAGGCTGTTGCACAGCACGTGCTTCGCTTGGTGCGGGTCGTTGTCGGGGCTCCGGTGCGCCAAGCCCGGTCTTGATGGGTGTGTGCGGCCCCACATCTTCGTCCGACGTGCCATCATTGTCCTCCACCTCTGTGTCGCCATCGCCACTTCGTGTGGGCACGTGCAAACGGGTGGCGGGGTGCTCATCAGGGTGCTCCACATTCTCGCTCTTCACGACAGTCGTTGCATTATTGGCAGTGACATTTCGTCCCCGCCGTCGCTTAGCAGCGGGACTCTGATGCACATCGCCCTCACTATCGGCAATCGTGCGCTTGACGCGAGAGGCAACGCGGTTCTCTGCCGGCACCCCGGATGGCTGTTTCAACACTGTAGTTATTGGTGCATCCGCAATGGCCAGTTGTTGCTCACCGACGGATGAGCCGCCGTCCAATGCATTAAGACCCATCACAATCCGCGATACAATGTCGTAGTTACGTCTGCACAACGTACAACAAAATCAAACTGTTAGCATACCACATCAAAACGCATCTTGGGCACTACAGTTGCAGGCCGCACATCATGGACGCCGAACCAACCGGCCTCGCACTTGTATCGTGAAAACCTCATTATCGTCGTCGGGGCCATCGGCACTCACAGCGGCCGATATTGTGTGCGTTTCGCTTACCACACCAACGGGCACTGCAGAGGAGGTTCACACACGACATGTCACATGATGCGCCATATGCAAATGCATCACTAAATTCCACTGGGGTTCCAACTCGATCTGATAGGGCTTAGAAAGCTAAATGCACACCCATCTTTTTCATCAGCACACTGAACCACATAAGCTTCATTCAGCCCATTCTAACGCTAACCCCAGCTCAACAGCTCCACCAACCTCGTGCAATGGCATTGCTCATAGCTCCAGAATGCGCGTCTCTTTGCCGCCCATGCGGAGGCGTATCTTTGGTTGTGTCTTTGGGCTGGCGACGCCGAGAGCGGTCCCCTGTCGTATCCAGTATGCCCTTCAGGTCACGTGTAGGGTTGGCGCACACACGCACATCCACTGCGCGGCTACCCACAACCTCTCCGTTGACTTCCAACAGAAACACGAGCTGGAATGAAGACAAAGTGGGCGGGGTAAGGAAGAAGGTACATCAAGGTTAGGGTAGGGTTAGGGTTAACCACACACACTACCCCTTCTATCACTGCAAGCAGGGCCACTTGGCGAGCACTGCGATGCTGATTTAGGCTTCCTCCATGCACAGGCCGCATGCCAACAACAAACACACACACTATCCCACAACCACTTTGTCGATTCCAGCGCAAAGTAACACAATGACGCAACGGCATGCCGCAAGGAGCAGATGGCCAAGTCACGATCATCCCACCTGGATGTGCCGCCGACCGCGTTCGCCCAGGCACGACGAAAAGCACGCAAACGAGAACACTTCCGTGTGCGACGCAGACGACGCACTCCCCAACGGCAGGACAATCGAGTGATGGCCTGTGCGCGGATCGGTGGTGTATGTGGCCTCGGAAGAGTCGCATCGCAAGAACGAACCCACACGGTCGACCGGCACGCCACCGGACTTTTGCTCCTGGGCGGTCACATGATTGTCAGTGGAAGCGAAAGCATCGTACATTCAAAACTTTGCATTATTAATTAACACAACAAAACAGGTGTGGACAGAGAGAAGCAGGACATGTGCGCACATTAAGGAGCGATTGGCGTGGTCATCTGCGCTTCAGCCAACATAAATCGTGTGGAACGGCAGAGTGTGCAGGTGAGTATGTGTGATTGTTTACATGCTTGTGTGGGTGGACATGAATTGTGAGTATGAATGGGGGAGAGGCTGAGATCGGGGCTGACAGGCGAGTGAATGAGGTGTCAGCAGCAAGAAATGTGGACAAACCCACCGCCTGAATATGGCTGATACATTCGGTAACACTCTCTTTCGCATACTGCGGCGCCACAAAGCGCATAAGGGCCCTGACAAAGACAGATGCACGTGACCGCGGAGGTCGTGATGTGCGGAACACCACAGGAAATCCCAAATTCTGAAAGGCGGGTGTGTGAGAGAACCCGAGACAGCAAGTGTGTGTGTGTGTGTGAGTGTAAATACAACGCACACGCTTAGTCGAGGCAGCGACTCCCCCCCCTCCCCCCCCACCCCCGGGGCACGCAAAGGCATTAACAAGCGGACAAGGTCCACAGTAAAGTAGAAACGCACCCGATTCGCAAACAGTCCGTGAGAGTCATTGTAGTCCCACGTGGGTGATGGCGACGTCGCACTGAACTCGACCGAAAAGCCGTAAGCGCCGGGCCAATTTGCTTGAATGTCGCTGAGGTTGAGGTCACTCCATCCTCCACTGGCACCCTTCCCACTCCACGTGCCCACGGTCGATAACCCATCGTACTGCACGGAGCTGTATGCATTGTTGTGCAGTGGTCCGTTCACATTTGCGCTGCTGTGCGTGCGGACAAGCCCGCTCCCGCCGTCGATGGAGAACGAAATCGTGCGAAGGGAGCGCGGTATGTCGTCAGGCTCGAGAAAGTCAAACAGACTTGCCAGTTGAGAGGTTCTGTGGGGAGAGATCAGCATCGCGAGTCAATGCAAACAGACACAAAACTCCGAAAAGTGCGCAAAGAAGCACACAATCAGAGCTCTTTTTAGTATGACACTCCCATTTGAATGCCGAACGGTGCATGATAACAACGAAGCCACTCAGGGTACTCCACGTACGGGAAAAAATCTTCTGGTCGCAAGTTGGATGACGAGTCCAACTGTGACGATGGCTGCGACATTTGCTTTGGGCGTATAGCAGCTCGTCCAATCACAGAGAAGAGAGTCGGTGAACGATCGCAAATGGCATAAAGAATCGGAAGATGATTAATCGGCAACGCGACCCGAACGAACTGACACAACGCCAACTAACGCTGCGCTTTCGCGCGCCTATTGATTGGATTTTTTGATGAAGCGAGGTTTAACGCCGGTGCATCTCATTGACGTATACGCTGTTGAGACGTCTATGTCCCATCTCTCTTCTCCATCACTGAACCGCTGTCACTCCCAATTGACACACACTCTGTGCCGTCACTGCCGGTTTCCCGCGCAAAATACCCGTCGCCGATCAACTGCCAAATATAGACCAGAGACAGATGCTCTGCTCCCATTGCTCCCAGTGCCGACTGCACGTTCTGTTCCACAACTGACTCGCAGGAACCGACAGTTAAGTTCACCGGCAATTTTGGATCTCTGACGGCCTCGCAATTATGAGGATGCGACGTCGTTGCGAGTGAGTGTCAGACTTTTAATGCCTTCTCTCGAAACTGTCAAATAATGCGACGGTCAAACACTGATGACCCTCTTACAACACATTTAATTCCGGCAATTAATGCGATGTGAAGAATCATTGATCCCGTCAGTGAACACTGGTGAGTTTCGTGCGTACAGACCAGCTTAATATCGGAGTGCCCGACCATCCTCAGTGGCATCCAGTGGTGGCGTTGGAATGGACACCCCCACTCTGTTGCAGGCTGCTTTGGCCATTATCGTTTCGACGGCCCTCTTTGCTCTCGTCCAACGCATATCTTCGTGGAGTCACATGTCGGCCCCGCCAATAGTACACGCGCATCTCGACGCTGATGTCGATTGTGCACGCACGAGTGCCGAGCCGATTTGTACCAATAACCCGTATGGGATCCCAGGGCCTTCAAAAAGCGACGATACGCTTGGCAACTTCCCCGAAATTAGATCCGCTGGCGGTTTGCACCAATATCTCACATCACTACACAAAGAGTATGGCGACATTGCAGCATTCTGGTTCGGCGTCTTGGTCAGTATAACCAATGAGCTGGAAAGTTTCTACACAGTTTGAATGCTCCTCACTTCTCCCGATCTTACTGTTGACCAATGTATGCACACTGTTGTGGTATGTTGGCACCTCTGTTAGTCGTGGCCGCACAGGCGCCGTTCTCACTCAAGAATAATTTATTCCCATCGCTGTCGAATGGCACATGATGCATGTCCATTGCAGCCTGTTGTCTCGGTGGGTTCCGGGCGGCTGCTCAGACACACTCTGCCTCTGACCCACCGACCACCAGCCCTCTTCGATCTCTTCCGCCCGCTGATTGGCGATAAGAGCATCCAGTATGCGAATGGGGCAGACTGGAGGGAGCGCCGGCGGCGACTGGATCCGGCATTCACTCATTCCTCTGTGGAGAGGATGCGCCACATCTTTGAGGAAGTCGTGGCGGAGCGCATTGCCGTGTGGGAGCAGAAGTATGCTGTGGCTACTGATGGACACTGCAAGCAGCTGGGCGCGAGTACGCCGGGGAAAGGGCACATACTTAGGGTTCCGATTCACGCCGAGTCGTTTGAATTGGCGCTTCGTGGCATAATCATTACGGCGTTCGGGAGGTCGTCCTTTGGAGGTGATAGTGAAATCGAGCAACTGCGTGCGGCCTATAACACTGCGTGGACGGAGATGGAGATGCGTCTTGGGGAGGGCTTGCCCCCTGAGGGTAGCCCACGGCACATTGCGTTTGAGGTGGGTGTGTCTACACGTGCTTGAGTGTGTCGATGGCGCTGCCAGATGGACTCATACACTGCTTGTATATAGAGTGCCGTAATGTGATTAGATGACTTCACTATGAAAATACCGAGGCTTAGTCCGGGTCGCCTTCTGAGTGCACAGGCGATGCAACCAGAGCCGGTAGATTTTGACGGTTCACCGCTGTTTCAACGCCCCCTCGGCTGCTTGTGGCGCAGGCTGCACTGTGCACTCTGTTGGAGAAGGTCGACGCGGCCGTGCTGTCCGTTGACGCTGCATCAACGCCGTTGGCCGTGCCGTGTGGAGAGGGCGCGCTCCTAGCTGCCCTTGCGGGCGGTGGCGACTGCGATGCACGCCAGGTGCAGAATGACGCCGTCACGTATTTTGTGGGAGGATTCCACACAACTGGTGCGTGGCTTAATTTTATTGGTTGTGTCTCCTGAGATCAGATCGCGTGTGCGAAATTTTGATGGCTTGTATAAATTCTGGCAACTGAGTGAGTTGTGTGGAGCACAAATTGCAGACACATTGGCTGAGATGGACGACATGCTAATCCGTCTGCTGGCATACGCACCACTGGCACGCTTCCGCAGGTAACTTTCTCACGTGGGTGCTCTACTACCTTGCGTTGCACCCGGATGTGCAATCAACAGTCGCATCTGAGATTGATACGGTCTTTGGCAGCCACGATCCGTCCGTTGCTGGTGGCATCAAAAGTGACCAGATGCATATGGAGCAGCTCAAGTACCTCGATTGCGTGCTGCAGGAGACCCTCCGCCACCGCGTTCTCGCACCGTGGGCTGCACGCACGGTCCCTGAAGACGGCGATGGCATCACTATTGGGCACTACTCTCTGCCCCCAGGCGCTGTTGTTATTCAGGCACTCGGTGTCGCAATGCATGACGGCGAACAGTTCGACAGTCCCCTTGAATTCAGGCCCGAGCGGTTTTCCAGGCAAATGTGGCCAATCGCTACGTATGCAGCCGACGATCAGATGAATTCACCGACTGTGCGTCCCATCCACGAGAGAGCATGCCCGAGTCCTCTCGCACATTCACCTTTTGGCATTGGGAAGCGTGCATGCCCTGGACAGAAGTACACCATGTCAGAGTCGAAGACGTTTCTCTGTACACTTCTGCGGCGATATTGTATCTCGCTCGCAGATCCTTTGCAGCTTGTTGTGCCAGTGTATGGGCTTGTTGTATCGCCCGCCGAGGAGATTTACTTGAACTTCACCCCGCGGTAAACACGATCTCGCCTGGGAGCGAGCTATTAAAACAATGAGGCGCGCCACCGGCTTTGGTGGTTCGCAAGTAGCTCGGATACATGGAAGGAAATATGTTCGATTAAATCGAGCAGCCGATTTGTCCTGAGCAGCACCCAAAGCCCAATCCTAACCTTAGTCTCAATCGGCCCCAACAGTGGACAACCAGAGTGGTGTGCGCACATGCGAGATCGGTGAGGACGACATGACATGCGCACGTGACGTGCACGGTCGTTGTCGCGACGCTTCAAGACATCCTACCAGCCTGCGCTGACAAGAGACAGTAAATGTCACTAGCACCGACCTGCCGTGCAATGGATACGACTGACTTGCCCGCGCATAGTAAATGAACTAAGATGCAGCAGAGCATTCACAATATTCACCAACGGCCTGACAAATGACAAATGATGCCGTGGCGAGCGCAGCAGCCCACATTATTTGCACTGCACGCGTCACGGCACGTGATGAAACGGAGACGAATCCTTGAAGCACGTGTCAAACACCTCGTCTACAGCGCGCTTCGCTTTGTCGGGGCCGCAGTTGGGGTTCATCGAGACAGAGAGAATGGCCCGTCGTCGCGCGCATTTCTACAAGCAGTGCCATCGCATGGCGAGCATGCACACGCACATGTGCGAGAACAAAACGCAGGATACAATCAGAACAAGCATAGTGCAGGATGAGTTTTTAGAGCAAGAGTCTGTCTGAGCAAGTGTGCGGGCGTGTGTGATATATCCGCATGTATCAAAAGAGAGAAAGAAAAGAGAGATGTAGGATTCAAGTCAGTGTCCTAGGCGCTGTGCCCATGGACTCCACAAAACGAGGAGAGAGAGAGAGAAAGAGATGTAGGATTCAAGTCAGTGTCCTAGGCGCTGTGCCCATGGTCTCCACAAGGGAGAGAAAGAGAAAGAGAGAGATCGAGTGCAGCGTACCCATACACGACAACACTCACCATGACTTGTCCTTTGAAGCCAATGTTACCCCGAGACACCTCCGTCCAAAAGTCGCAGTCGCCGCTTAAAGCAGCAGCGCGGATCTATGCGGTAAAAAGCGATGCCCCGTAAGTGTGATTATATATCTTGAATTCATGAAGCAGCAAGAGCGCACCATTTGCTTTGCCAGTTCCGAGGGTTGCATTGAACAATGCAGGCACAGCAACAGAGCATTAAGGTCTCACCTCCGAGCACGCATGATGACGGCAGTCGTTCCAGTCAACATGCGCGCGACAATGGTCATAGGCGTGCACCAGTTCGTGCATGATTGTGTTGTTGACTTGCACCTGCCCCTGAACCTTGTTTTCGCACAGAATGATCTGCGATGGATGGCCACATTACGAATCTCAGCATTGGCATGCCACTCGACGGCCACAGTTCCCGCGCGCATTCTTCATGTGACAAATGCGATGGCTACAAACACCGCAGTGATACCCACGCCTCGGTCTGGGTCAAAACCACCCGTGACCATTTCGTCGCATGGCTCGCACGTGAGATGTCGGCCGCGGACCGGACACCCGGCATCACTCATGGCATCCAGCATGAATTTAATCCAGTTACCTTGGAGAAAAGGAATGCAATTAGAGCTCCCCCAATGGACACACATGATGCACGAGCACAAAGCTACAAACAGCAACACATACACACACACCCACTCACTTTTTCTGCAAGCATATTTTAGCTGTGTCACGCACGAGTTGTGTTCCTCCGTCCCTTTGGCTGTCGATGGTGTCACCTGTGGTGTGTGGTGGGGCACAATTATGTCTGCAGCAGTTTCTTTGGTGCTCGTGGCCACCGGCGAGCCACGATTAGATTTGCGACTGCCGTCGCGATGGGCGTAATCCATCTTGACTTTTCAGGTATTATCATAAAAAGGGGACTCGGAGCTTGGCTTAAATATGCTGAGCATAAGAAAGGACATCAACAGCTCACCGTGTCCGTCCGTCTGTCATCCTCACTGAGTGGAATCCGACCTCTGTTAACGACAGTCGCCACTGCTGAGGGCCCGGTACTCAGGCTGTGATGACGTTAAGGCACGTCACAAATATCGTGCACGTGACTCAGAGACCTCGTCTGGCCCAGTTCAGTGCGGCAGTCGGCAGAAGTACTGTCAGTGTCTGGAAAAACTAACGCTGTGGTAACGAGCAGTCAGATGACTGCCTGGTCGGACTGCAGACTGGCCGGATCAGCGGCGGCGGGCTCAGTGGGCGGCCGCCGTAGTGGCTGACGTGCGGCCGTTCAGACCGCATCTACCCCGACTGAGGCAGTACACATTGGCACTCACTCCGTCTCGCCACTGACCCGCACGCCGTGCACTGCTGCGTGACAGTCACATAATTGCGGTGCCCGAGTTTCATACAAACTGCGGACACGAAGGAACGCATCACATCAACACGCGTCACACCAAGCAGCGTCGTCACACGGACTGTTTGAGCCGTGCCTTTGACCAACACCCAAGACCAGCAGTAGTGGCACATGGCGGCATTTTACATCCTCATCCTCGTGCTTGATTGTTTTTTAATGCTTGTATTCCTTGCCACCTCAGTCAAGTAAATGGCGTCCGCAAGACACGCAAGCACGCTAGCCTTTACCCAGCGGCTCACAAGGATATACAGAGAGGCAACGCACATCACACGCGCAACACAGAAACGAGGGATTTTTACAGCGGATCATTCCGAGCTCAGCGGGGAACCGGCAGCGACTTAACCTCCGTCACACACTCATCAAACGAGTCCTTGTAGTCGGCGCCCGTCTTGACAAGAACGCAGCTTGTCGGCCGCTTCGTGGCGCCGGCCGTACCCAGCTCCTCCTTCGATGGCACGTAGACGTAGGGGATGGCCGCCTCCTCGCAGAGAATGGGCACGTGTGTGATCACGTCAATGGGCGAGATATCGCCAGCAATCACAACCAGCCTGTGCGGACCCATTGCATTGGAAAGACCACAGGACAACACAGCACAAGGTGAGTTCAGCGACTAACGGCATCACGGAGAGCCATCATGCCTGGCTCGCAGTTTGGCCCGGTCTATTCAGCGAGGATAACCGTCAAGCAACATTCGAAACCAAATAATCGATAAAATTCTTTTCCATTCACTCTCAACGTACACATGAGCACACCATTTTCTCAAAAACACAAGCCTCAATTGCTCCCCTCCATTCATCCATTCACATACCCGTCCTAATCTGCACCCATGGACTCACCAAAACATAACAATGTTTTCCAGGCATCAGCACATAACCCACCCCTTCTCTCCCTTCCGCAGCGCCTTCACGACTTCCTTGACGCCACGGCGGAGGCTCTTAGCCTTGGCAGCTGAAATATTTGACAGGAGAGTGGATTGGAACGGATGTCAGATCAAATGGAAAAGGGAAGTGGTGCCTTCATTGTAATGAAACCTCAATTCAAACGATAATCATAGAGATTCACTATCGGTTCTCACTCGAAAATGGATAGACACACATGCAACAGTCTCGCACTGAACCCACCTTTTTTGACAGTCTTCAAAACCTTCTTGTTCAACTTTTTAGAAGCGATCGGATTTGCGATTGCTGACACTCGCTTGATCGCATCATCGTAGTTTGTTTCGGGCTCTGCATCTTCCTCTTTGTCTACCTTCGGAGACTTTTTGGGCGTCTCTGTCTTCTCTGCCTTGGAAGGAGTTTTCTTCTTGTCCTCCTTGTCCTTCTTGTCTGACTTGCCCATTTTCTAGAATGTAATGTATAACCGTGCGAGAGTGTACAGAAAGTGGTTACGTTGTAGATCTCTCTCTCTCTCTCTCGCTCTTTGTCTTTTTCAGCAACTGACCGAGAGATAAGAGGCAAACAGTGCCTCGTGCTGGACGGCCAGCAGACAATTACTCCAAAATTACTCCAACATTACTCCAGCATCACTCCGGATTTACTCTGTGTCACGTGTCCAGTCTGGTCGCATTACAGCGTCACGTGCAGTTACTAGTGACGTCTTTTCCATTTCGTCCGCCACTGAGCGCCTCGGTTCTGGTATATAAGAGCATCCATAGCCATCTTCGCATCCATCATTGCATTCGTCTTCGCATCCATCGTCGCATCCGTTCTTCTCATTCGATCGTCGCATCTGTTCGTCTCATTCGATTGAAGCGCCTTTTTTCTCTTTATTCGTCTACTGACACACACCGTCCGCATCCGCATGCACCCCATTATTTGCTCACATTCAAATGGAGGATGAGCGAGCCGCCATCCACCAGCAAATCGCTGATGTGGCAGAGTCAATATTGAAAGTGGAGGACAAGTTAGAGGCATTGGAATTACGACTCAAAAAAATCAAAGAAGCGCTCGATAAAACCGCGCAGCCTCCCACACTGGAAACACAGCCCGCCGACGAGGAGAAAAAGCACCTGCGCAAGGAGCTGCGGAGGGAGGAGAAGTGGTTGCACAACGAGAAGGAGCACCTGCTCAAGGAGAAGGAGCAGCTGCGCACGGAGAAGATCATTCTTCGTCAGCAGGCTGGTGGTGCGTACATCGTCTTTTTGTACAGTGAAGCAGTTGATGATGCACTTGTTTTGGTTTTTTTGCGGAGTGTACTCATGTGGGAGGCGCAAGAGCAGGCACAATATATTTGTTTTTGTGTTCGTGTATTAGTGTTTGTGTTTAGGTTGTGTTTGTGTTTATACTTATGTTTGTGGTTGTGTTTGTGTTTGTGTTTGTGTTTGTGTTTGTGTTTGTGTTTGTGTTTGTGTTTGTGTTTGTGTTTGTGTTTG
>CALSCR010003705.1:0-29594 GCA_943704495.1 Pigoraptor chileana | reverse complement strand
CCCCCCCCCCCCCCCCCCGCTCAGTCTCCATCGTTTGCTCATTTTTACTGTTTTAATACGTACTCGTCTGACAGTAGTATTAATTGATACAGAACAGAACTTACACCCGGATACTCGTCTGGTCTGATTGAGTTCGCCGGTAGGTTGGTCAGTGCCAGTTTCGAATCGTATGTCGGCACAGTGGCGGGTGATATCCACTCTGATACAGAGTTCGGCAAATTAGACTATAATATGAATAATCACGGCAGTCGCGTAGTCGCGAGTCTGACTCAGATTACTGTAGGAGTGGTACTCAGATACTCCTAACCGCAGACCTGCAAATATTAAGTTAGAACACGCGCGTCAGTATAGGCCCTGATTTTAATTACCATGCCGGGCATGCCGAGCCCCCTAATAAGTGTAATTGAACCGGGCACTTAATACCTGGAACCACTATCGGCAGCTGCGGCAGCCACTGATCGGACCGCCGTCAGTGCCGAACAAACTATTGCTAAAGTTCTCGCGCACCGTGAGCCTCTTGAGTCATGACGTTACTATAGTCTAAGATCACGAAATAAGTTATGCTCAGCATGTCCGCCCCGGCGACCCGGCGACGTCGACCATGCATATGCTATAGAATAATAAACGTCGGTCTGCCCGTCGACGACGAGTGGTGCCGATCTTTGACAGTTGAACTATTCAGTGTCAGTATGTTTAAAATCCGAACGTACTGTTTTGTCAGTTGCGGCAATTGTTTTCAGCAATAATTCATCACAATAATTGCCGTTTTAATCCGCTTCATTACACTGCAGATCTGATTAATGCCGTGGCACTGACCCTCCAAGGTATGCATTTCAGTGATTTTTCGGCCATGACAGCACGATCATATTTATTCCTGACAATGACGAATGAATTGACATGTGAGTACTTGGCTGCAACAGAACAGGAACTAACAGTAACTGTTACTGTGAATGCCCACCGCGATCGGTAGTCTGGTGACAACATAGTCTTGCACGGCATGCCGCAGCTGCCGCAATCCACTAAGCCCCGTCAGATTGCCCGTCTTAATTACATATTTCCCTAGTAGATCTGCAGCCGCGTTGACACAGTCGGTCAGTTTTGACTGGACCTGGCCCTCCGCGGCGGGCCGTAGCTATAGCCGCAGACCAGTACATTAACTGCTTTCCAATTGACCGAGCGGCTGCCTTGGCGACACAGTGACTTACGGCGCCAGAACTGAAGGGTCTGGCCCGGGTAGACTGAATAATATATACATGTGCGTTTTACGGCAGTCAGCCTGTCGGGTCTGGGTCCCCTGCAATACTAGTCAGCTACTGCCGGCCTGCCACCGCCGTGGCCGGACTCAGGCCAGTCAGTCACGTCGCCGACGGCGGACGCGGTCATGGCATGCGCCGGCAGCGGCCAGGCATGCGTGTTAATGTGTTTAATACTGCCGGCCGTCATTGAAGCATGCATACTCGTCTGAGCCGGTGCGATTTCCGCCGGCGGCAGGAACCACGCAATCCGAGTTTGATTTGAAGAAAAGCCTCCTTTTAGTTCTGTTGTTATTACTCCGTGCCAGTCGCGATTGGCAGCGTTACAGGCCACGGCGAGCGGCGGCGGGCCGCCGGGAATACAGCCGGCGGCTGCGGCCGCGAGCCGACCAACATCCACAGCCAACCGACCAACATCCGGGGGCCTGTACAGTCTGGCGGATCAGTTTTGATGACGCCGCGGCCGCACCCTTCAGTCTGAGAATCAAGTGATGGATCTGCCTTCACTGAAGGATCGAATGGCATTCATTGATCAGTCACCACTACTTCAAGCAGAGAGCAATGAGGCAATATGCCGCCATTCCTTCACGGTCGCCCTGGAATCACTTCAGTAAGAAACGGTAGCGCTAGATTTGCCTGTTACTCAGTAGATGCTTCCGGGTCACTGAACGTGATATAAGTGAAGTCGGCGCCGGCAGTACCTACTGAGTGGCCGGTCCGCACGAGACCGCGCGCGTGCATATCCTGCGACCCCAGTGCCACCGAGGCTGAAATATGGACACGCACGCCAAATTCGCCCAGCTTGCAACGCTATTTCCCACTATCAATGCGGCAACAATACGAAGCACACTGGAAGCATGTGGTGGGGAGGATCAGCATATGATGGAGAGAGATGACCGGTGATGATTTGACGCTTGGGCTTCTTGGCCACGGCAAACGCCGCCAGTAGAGCGACTATAAGGACAGTAGCCTTTTATGTTTGAGACCGCCAGCGAACACGCAGTCACGTGCTTTGGTCCACTTCACTTTGCGCATGCTCTGGTACTCGCTTTTTATTTGCCGTCAGCGCCTTTAGTGTTTGTTCATCATGCGCTGTCAGATTTGGTGTTGGTGATGCACGATATATATGAGGATGTTCGTCGAGACTGACGACTCGAATACTGTTGTACGACGCATCTGCGCAGGAAATGATGTGAACGCGGCCGCAGATCGCCTGCTGAGTGGAGATGTGCCCATTCAGGCCGCCACACAAGCGATGCAGGGCTTGCAACTGCAAGCGCCACACTCGTCTGCTAAGGCGTCGGCTCCCATGCCGTATGCCCACGCGCCGGCCGCAAGACCACACCACGGCCATCCTCATCCGCCGCACACGGCAGGTCTTCCTTACGTGCCGCCCACGCATCAGGTGAGCTTGGTGTGTGTGTGTGTGTGTGTGTGTGTGTGTGTATGCGTGTGTGTGTGTGTAACCATATTCAATTCAGTGTTGGTGCCATATGGATGTATTGACTATTCCTACTTATTGCGGCGGATTACTGCTGCTCAGACTGCGCCACTTCCATACATGCGCGTTGCTAGAGCGGGTCCCGGGGGAGCGACCCTTGTTGGGGCATCGCTGTTGGACCATCAGAAGGAGGTGCGTGTGTTGTATGTAAGCGTGAGTGTGTATGTGTGTGTGTGAGTATGTATGTGTGTGTGTAATATGTGTGTCTTCTATGTGTGTGTGTGTGTGTGTGTGTGTATGTCTCAAAGTGTTGTCAGCTCCCATTGCTAGCTATAGGCAGCACACCTTGGTGGTTATGAGTGCATTGCATTGTTTTCTCTATGACTTCCTTTTACATGCGTGGATAACTGTAGATAACACATGCGGTTCTTTCTGTGCATGCTTTTGGGTGTCTCAATCGCAATCGCTACACGGTGGAACCTCCGGATCTCCTAACTATGGATCTCCTAACTACCGTCCCTGAACAGGAGTTCTATCGCAATGGATTTGTGTTTGTGCCCGGAGTAATACCAATTGAGCTTGTCAATGCCGCCTTACGTGCGATTAACCACTCTCTGGGAGAAGGCATAAACAAGGTGCTTGCGCACGTGCAGTGTGTGGCATTGTTAAAGCGCGTGTGGACTGATGTATTATTCACACTTCTCTCACGAGATTTATTCTCTCCGCTTCGCTTTCATCCACACCCGCACGCCACAAATGCACACACACACACACACACACACACACACACACATATATATATATATATATACTATGTATGTACATGCATACATGCATACACATATTCAAGCGTGCACGCATACACACATACACGCATGTACACGCACAACATCCTCTCTCTCCCACACACGTATTTTTATGCGTAAACGCATACACACGTACACCGTTCTCACACATGTATATATGCGCACATATACAAACACACGCACACAGGCCGATTGGCATCTTAACAGCGACCGTGATCCACCAACAGTAGCATACTGCAAAGATGCTGCAAACTCTCCACAGGTGAAGGCACTTCTTGCCGACACGGACCTCTGGGGTGGGTGGGCACGCACAATGTCGCACACTGTAGTCATTCATGATTCAAGCATCAGCGGTAAAGTCATGAGTTCTTGAATGATCTGGATGCATTTGCAGCCGTTTAGATGCGTCATTGGTCCGGCGGTGGCACTCTTTGCCTCTATTGTGCCTCTCTCGTCTCCATAACTCTATCTAATGAACACTCACTGTACACAACACAAAACTTGCACACACACACACACATATACATATATATATAAATATATATTATTTTGTAATTGTCGTGTTTTTGGGTGCAGGCCTCTGTGAGTCGCTAATTGGTCCCGGGCGCATCAATGGGCGAGGGCACGGCGCACAAATTGCGCTTCGATTTCCACAAAATTCACCGAATTACGGTCCGCATTGGGAACAGCACTGGCATGTGGATGGCATACCCACGCCCGACAATGGTCTGGTCCCAAAGGTGCGTGCGTGTGTGTGCGTGTATGTGTGACTTTCGCTTTCAGTTGATGCCGTGTACATTTGAACGTTTGTCTAGAAACTGGGAGCAGAATGCGCTCGTTTGTGGAAGAGAAGAAAAGGGATGGCGACATATTGACAGCACACAGAGATTCACGATGATACTAAACGCAACTGCCGTATACACACTCGGCACACCCTCCCACAATGCCTCATGCGCACAAATAACCCTGATGTGACGCAGGACCGAGTGCATTCCTTCAGCCTTCTTGTCGGCGTGTATCTGAGCCCTATTGATTTCCCTTGCAGCGGCAATCTTTGCGTTTTTCCTGGTATGTGCTGTCGATGTGCCGTTTTTGTCATCTGCAGTCGGTGCAGCTTTTCAAAATCCGCTTTGTTGCCAGAATTGGCGAGTATGTTGCACTCTCGCTGTGTCTGCATACTGGATGTAATGTGTGCGTGTGTGTTTCTGTGTGCACTTTGACAGCGTGTGTGGTGACTGTGGCACTCTCCCTGGGGATTCAATTCGCAACCATAAACCCTCCCACACGAATCCCTACTGAACAGGATCTCACCATATGATGGAAAAATTCTGCCGAGATTTCGGCCCCGAAACAATGGTGGACCACGGCCTCCCGAAGCTGCCCGTGCCTCCGCCCTGTCACGTGCTTGCGGGCCCTGGTGACGTCGTTCTTGCGCATTATTCGGTGCGTATTCACAATCAGCAGCGGTGTTATGGTTTATAACTGCGTTTGTGTGTGTGTGTGTGTTTGTGTGTGTTTATGTGTTTATTTATTTGTTGTGCCCGTGACAAAGGATTCTGGACATTTCTGCAATTCTGTTGTGTTGAGGTTAGGATGGCATAATTAGCACATTTTTGTATACTCGTCTGAATGCTATTGACACGACCGCACTTTCACGTGACACCTTGCTCCCGCAAACCCGTGGCACAGTTAGCGCACACGGTTGCTCCCAATGCCAGCCCCCACGTGCGATATGCGTGCTATTTTCGGCTGTCCAATGCGCGGCGCAACACCCCGGAGGGTCGCAGTGGCTATGAGTCCATGACCGACATATGGCTTGAATTTGAAGGAATGCGGGTGAGTGCCATCACTATCTCTGATTCATTTGTGCATCATGCACACTGTGGACCTACATTGCCATGGCAGGCCTCCATCCTTGTTTTCTCCGGATGCGCGTATTTCAACAAAAAAGTTCCACCAAGCGTTGTTGGCATTGTCTCGAGGTTCCTGTGCGACGGCAACTAACCGCGTGACCGTGTTCTTCTGTTTGTGCGTGTGCTTGTGCATGTGCGTTGCACATGTATGTGGCGTCCGTCACGTGTATGTGATTTTGCAGGAGGTTGTGTCCGCCATGCAGGCGACGGGTCCTCCACCAGAGCACTCGATGCAATACGTCCCGTATGACGCAAAAAAGCTCGCAAAGAAGTGAACAAATAATACTGTTCAGGATTAAAAACCTCTCCTGCTACACACTATTTTTTGCACAAAACAGCACAACTTAGGATGTGTGATATTAGTAACGTTTAAAGCACACTTGAAATGAGGTCCTTGAGAAGTGCAATCGGCAATCCCATGATGGAGTCCTCGGTGCCCTCGCGGTGGGTGAGGTAGGGATGAAGAATGGCTGTGTGTTGATTGTGTTGATGATTTGTTGCGTGTGTTTTAGATCGATGTATGCCAAGCGAACAGAAACAGAGTGCAAGAAAAGGCAGATTCAAGTCAGCGTCCTCTATGCCAATGTACTCAACCAACAACGAAAGGGAAAACAAAACGATGGAGATGAAAGAGATGAGACAGAGACAGAACAGACATATGGAGACTCCTTAACCGGGGACCTAAGCAAAGTGCAGTTGGCGGTGAACATAAAAAGCACAAACAACCACCACAGTCGGTCACACGCAATCACTCACGGTCATCGATCATGAAGCCGCCGCAACAGTGCATGACGTCGCCCTTTGCAATAAGCTCGGTGGCAATGGGCTCTGGAATGGGGCTGAAGTGCTGCTTTGCGCGGTCAATTCCCTGCGATTCATTGCGTCAGAATTGGAAAACAGGCCGCAATAAGCAACACTTTCGTTACGGTTGTGTGGGATACTTAAAGTGTGAACAAGAGGATACACAGAAGGGGGCGAGCAAAGGAAAGATGGGGAGAAGAGTGTATGTGTGAGATAACCAGTATCGCTAAATGGTTATCCCGCAGTTGCAATGCTTAAATACACACCGATGTGCGCTTGTTGTTTTTTGTGTTGATGACGACAACCGCCGTGCATGTCTCTGCGGGCTTCGTCTCATAGCTCTTCAGGTACCGATAACACTCCTGCAATCAATCGATACATACAATCACACACATGCGCACACACACAACACCACCCATAGGCTATCAGAAGATCGGAATATGCAGCTCGATCCCTCACAAATGCACAACTGAAATTTCTCGCACACCCCGAGAGATACCACTGAGACATGCACAAGAAGTAAAGCTACCTATTCGCAGCGAGTGACGAGATGAAACTTCAGCGACAGATTGAAGAGAGTATACAATTTACAACGACATGTAAGCATGCACATACCTCCGCACTCTCCGGCTTTTCGCGCACTTTTCCCTCGTAGACTACTATTTGATCCGAAGTAACAAGAATGGTCGGTGACTGCAATAATGGACGCCATTGCCGTCAGTGGCTGCCGGACACAAACACACATAGACACCCTGCACATTACAGGCACACAAACACAAACACAAACACACACACACACACACACACACAAACACACACACACACACACACAGAGACACACACAGACACACATAGATGCACACATATCCACTTACCGTCACTTTAGGGAGGATAGCCTCCGCCTTCGCAGACGCAATCGCAAGGGTAAGCTTCTCAGGGTCTGCCGTGTTGCGGTCTGAAAACCCTGCAGTAATCGCCTGATACAACAGCCGATTCACTCATTTAAGTATTATCGGGAGATAATCAAAACTCAAAGTGAGATTACATTATGATCGCACGGGTTCGCCCACCTTCTCATCAATGTCTGCCGTAAGCACTTTGAACGGGCCCAGATCGGACCTTTCCAGGACGATCTTGCGCCAGCGGCTGGAGCTGCCTAGTATGAGGTCCAGTCCGGCGGCCTCAATGGTCGCGCCAGTTGCCATGATTGCAATCGACACCAAGGCCTCAGAGGGAGTAGTATTGTGTGCGAGAGAGGAGTGACGGTGCTCTCACTTCAATAGTCGTCTCTTTGCGTCCACTAATCCGGCACCGAAATTGTCGCAAACAGTGCGGCGGGTTCCCGGCAGCCAGTTTGACCGACTCGCCGACGGGCTGACTGCTGCACGTGACATCATCAACATATCTGGAAAGGACTGACTTTATGCGAGCACTCGCTAATGCCATCCATTGGCTGTTGGCATCCTCGCAATCCCATTGGTGTGTCCACCGTTGGCTGCAAAATGACTCAACACATTGGAGGATTGGGATTGATTTGGCGCACTTTTTTGCAGCAATTTCAAATAAAGTGGACCGGCTGGAGTACGGCGCGCGTGGCTGTTTTGTCCGCAGTATGGGCAGTCTATGGGGCTGTCTTGAGTATGGGCTGAGTATGGCCTGAGTATGACTACTGTGGTCTATTGGCGGGTGGTGCCCTTCCTCGGCTTTGGTGCAACACACACACACACACACAGACAATTGGACACACAATGCACACATACGCACAACTCTTCTTTCTCCATCTTTCCCTATTCTCTCACTAACTCTCGGGGAAGCATTGCCTTTATTGTCTCTTTGCACTTCATGTTGTATGTCCGAGTCAAATTGTGTCCTGTGTACATGCTCTATTTAGTTGTTTTTCTCGGTGGGCGGGACTTACAACAACAACGCACGCATTCGATTTAAACGGGCATGATCTGATTTGCGTTTTTGGACATCACTTGCATTCTGGTGTCTTTGCCACATATCCCACTATTGTGGGCTAAAACTTTTTGCGACCGTTCTTTCGTCGCTTTCTGACAAAAAGATTGAGAGGAGAAGTGCACTCTATTTCGGTGCCCGCGCAAGCGGAGCGTGTGTGGGACTAGAAATGGCAGCCAACAGAAGCTGGCAACAGCATGCGGCCCCCTCATCACACACAAAGGTTCGCCTTGTCCTTATTTTTGCGGCCATCTTTCTTGCCTCATGTGCGACGCGGACGGATGCTGCGTTTCAATTTGGAAGGGACCATCATTTCGCGTACGACTCGATAGTCATGACGAGCGGTGAGGTTGGCGGGCCCATCTCTGGCGTCGGCAGTGGATACCCACTTCGCGTGAAGGCTGAGCTTGTTGTGCGGCCGATTGAGGAGGACATTGGGTTTCAATTGTGCCGCGTCGAATTCACGCGCGTGTTCTTCTTTCGCGAGAAGGCAAAGGATGCGTTTGTGATGGTCCCATCGGACTACGACTTTTCGCAGTATTTCGCTTTTCGGCAGCTTGATTCGGGCGAAATCGTTGAGGTGAACTACCCAAAGAGCGATCGATTGGGCACGATTAACCTCAAAAAGGGAATGCTGTCGTCGCTGTCGTCGCGCATCCACGACGACATGCTTCGGTCGCGAAGGGGCGTGGAGACCGAGTGGCACTGGCAGGCGAATGAGACGTCACATGGCGGTGGGCATCTCTCTCCCTCTCTCCTTCTCTCTCCCTCTCTCCCTCTCCCCCTCTCTCTCTTTTTTGACATTGATACGTGCTACTTAGCTGTTTGTGCGTATAGCCTCTGGGCATTGAATCCCACGCATTGAATCCCACGTCCCTTTGTCTCCCTTTCCTCATCCACTTATCTCCTTCTCCTTCTCCTTACATTGTTCTCTTAAATCTGTTTGACTTTTGGTGGTTGATTTTCCTACTTTTGGCACATTTCCAGTGTTTGCTTGTTGTTTTTGCACAACAATGGACCAATATCCCGTCTTTTGAACATGGAGGGCAGCCTGCAATCCCTCTTGGCTCTTGATGACATGACCAACAATTTTCTCACATTTGCCTGTGTTGTTTTTTTGGATGTGATGCGCGCTGCCTCATGTTGTCCGCAGGCGAGCACAAGAGCGAGTACTCTGCACGCCTTGTCAACACGTTCTTTCACGTCTCGAAAAAGTCCAACACCAGCGATGAACATGGCCTCCGCAGCGAGAAGAAGGTATGTCCGTGATTGTGATTGCTATGTTCCTCTTCGCCTCCTTCTTCTGGTTAACTATCCTAATGGAGGGGATCTCTTTTGCGAATGCCCCACCGTTTTTGCAAACGATATATTTGTATGAACGGGCCCATAGTTGTTGATTGTTGACTAGGCATCACGTGTTCTTTCTGGCCAGTTTACTGTGGCTAATTTGTTGCTGCTCTATGCTTGAATGTTTCCTTCTTCTTTTTTCTTTCTGGTGGGTCTCTGTCCATTGTGCCTGTCTGTTGTGTCTGTGTTCCTTTTTGCCTATGTATGTTTGCGTGCGTGTATATGTGCTTGATTGTTGTGTTGCATGGATGTGCGTGCAATTGTTTGTTTGTGGCTTCTAGGTCATTATCGTCGACGCCGAATCAATGGTCTTCCGCCACGTGTCGATTGAAGAGTCGATGTTTGCGCACGCCAAGAAAACGCCCGCCGAATTTGCATCGGAGGGTCTCCAGGGTGCTTTTGGCAAGGCAGTCCCCGCAGAGCAGCGCGCGCGCCGTGCCGACGACAAGCATCCCGAAGCGCCAAAAATCGATCACGAGATGCCCTCGTGGAAGTTCAACGGACGCGCGTCGACGAACATGACGCTAGTGCGCACTGCCGAGAGCCCCGATGTAGTGCACGAGAAGCCACACGACATGGAGTCGGACACGCTGCTTGTGCGTGTGCAGGAGGTTCGCGTGGATCCGCGGTGGCTGTCGCAGGCCACGCAGCATCTCGAGTGCTTCAACCAGAATCCGACGACAGGCACTGCCGCGCGCGCAACGTGCTTCTCGTCGCTCTTAAACGTCCTTTCCACCATTTCGGATCGCAACATGACGATGTTTGCGCGTCGCTTTCTTGTTGATCAGGCGGACCCAGTGCATGCACTCGTTGTGATTGACGCACTCGCAAGCATCGGCTCTGTCGCCGCGCAAGAAGCAATTGTACGCTTTGTCCTTCTCCATCCCGATCGACCTCTCGGCGAGGTCCACCAGGCCATTCTCGCCATCCATCACGTGACAAACCCGAGTCCGCTGCTTGTCGACACGATCGAGAAGATGTGTTTTGCTGCGTCGGATCTAGTCGGCGTAAAGTACGATTTGTCTTACTTTAGCGAGACGCGACGGATGGTAATGCTTGCGTTTGGATCGATTGTGCTCAACCTGAAGAAGAGTGATCCGCAGGCAGCAGAGGAGCTTATTGCGCTTGTGCATGCTGAGCTCGACGACCACCACACTGGAATGCGGCGGCGCGGAATCGGCCTCCAGGACGAAACGGGATCTGTTCACGATTATGTGCGTCACCTGTCCATTCTTGTCGACACTTTGGGAAACGCGGGAATGCCGTCGTCTCTCGATCGCCTTTTTGTGCATGTTGACAGCGAGCAGACCTTCCTGCGTGCGTCTGCGCTCCACTCTCTGCGCCACTATCCGACGGAAGCGGCGATCGAGGATGTCCTGTTGCGCGGCATGAACGACACGGATCGGTCTGTGCGTGCATGTGCAGGCAACTCGTTTGTGCTGCAACCGCGGTACAGCGATCACCCGCCTCCGCCGACAAACCCAGATGACCTTTTTGAGGGACTTCCTGACGAACATCCCGCCAGCCGCGCCCGCCGCCTCACACTCGGGCAGATCTTCGATTGGAGCTGGTCGATTGAATTGCGCGCGCCGGGATTTTTCTGGCAGACGGGCTTCGGTAACGATCAGATTGGTGCGTTTGCAAAGGCAGAGGAGCGCAACGGAGTGACGATCTATCTGAGCATCCTCAAGTCGTTTTTGGATTTTGACATTTACAACGAGGCTGCGGCGTACATTAATGCGTTTGGAAAGCGAATTTACGTGTTTCAGGTGCTCTTCGCCTATGTCTGCAAGTGGGGTTACGACTTTGAGATCATCCGCAAGTTCAACATTGACGACATTGCGAGTATTGGTGACGTTTTCAACAAGATCAAGGGCTGGATCGAGGCCAAAATCCGCGAGGTGTATGACTTGATCAAGTTGGCGATCGAAAAATTCAAGGACGTGGCCATCTCTGTGATTGATGCGATCAAGGCGATTCCCGATGCCATTGTTGGCCTCTTTAACAAGATTGTGAACATTATAACGGGCAAGGGCACGACAACAGACCAGTCAAAGCGGGACGAAGAGGCGCTCATCAAGGTGCGTGTTATTTGTGCGTTGTTTTGGTTTGTATTGTTTTTGTATTGTGTATGCACCATTTGGTGTCGATATAGACGACTTACTACTTTTTAGTTTATTTGTCTTTCTCGATGCTTGCTGTCACAGATAGCACATAAGACTCATTCTTACCGCTACCTCTCTTGACACACACACACACACACACACACACACACACACACACACACACACACACACACACACACATACATACACGCACACACCATCTCTCCCCACAGACACTCGTCGATCTCACCAAACAATTTATCGAGGATCTACTCGGCATGTCGCTTGACTTCATCTGGAAGAGCGTCGAACGCGACATTAGCCTTCTCGGCATAACGGGAGACAACGGAGTGAAGAAGATCATATTCGGCATTACAAATATCGCCGAGTGCCCGCTTTACGCCGTCCTTGCGATCATCGAGGGTGCAGATGACATTCGCCAGGCTATTTTCAGCACGAACGTCACGCTCGGATGGGGGTTAATTCCCCTGGGGAAAAAGATGATTGTCGAGCTCGGACTGCTGGACGGTGGCATTCCGCCGTGGTTGACGCAGATCCCCCCCGAGGCGTACGTTATGAAGGACGAGTTTCTTAAGTATCTGAAAAAGTGCGCTGAGGCGGCCAAGAACGCGTCGATTGTATCGGTGGGTGCTTCTTTGTGTGTATGTATGCGTATGCGTATGTGTGCACATGTGTATGTGTGCATTTTCATATGTTTGTGTTTTTTCCCCTCTGTGTGTGTGTGTTTATGCTGCGATGCGCTTTGATTGGCGTGTGCGCAGATGCACTCCTTCCCGACACAAACTGACCAAATAGCCACACAAACCACACACACTGCGACGGCGTATACGTTGGGCCGCCATTCCACTCTTCCCACTCTTTACCAATCTCATGTGCAGGATTGCTCGTTCCAAAAGCCGATGGCAAGCATGTTCGACGCGGTCGAAAAGATTGAATCCACAAAACAATGGGTCATGAACGTGACGTCATTCTACATGGAACAATACGAAAACGTAACGGCAAAGTACACTTTACTCAAATCTAAATTTGAAGAAGTGAGAAAATTTTTCGACAATATATTCGGGACGAAATTTCACTCTGACTTCCCGCGAGATCCTTGGAGCGGCGACGATTGCGGCAAAGGCGTGTTTATCGCGGACGCGAAAGAGCCCGGCATTGATCTGAAGGTTGCGACGGACGCAAAGTCGATCGTTTTTCCATTTAAAGGGACTTTATCGGAAAGAAGAGGGTCCGGAATAACATTCGGTGGGGAGTGTGTGTGAGCGCGCGCGCGTGTGTGGGTGTATGTTTGTATATGTTGTGTGCAAAAAATGTAAATGAGTGTATGCACGCGAGTGCATATTTTATGTATGATATGTGTTGTATGTATGCATGCGTGCGTGCTGCGCTGATGCGGGTGTGTTTCGTGTGTGTGTATTGGCATGTGTGCAGATCATCCTGCCACTATCTAACCTACTCCTTTTCGATCTCTCCCTGTCTTGTCACTCGCTCCTCTCTGTTTGCTCGCATCAGTTGGCGAGGGCGCCCTGAAGGGATTCGACATTATAATGAACGACTTTACGCCGGGCGGAGATCTAACCGTGGGCATGCGCGTCGTTGCGGGAGCGGTTGCGGGTGGGCACCATCAACTATCTATTATCACGCGCCGTGTATGCCTTGTTATGTTGTTTATGATGTCTATGTTGTTTATGTTGTTTATGTTGTGCTTGTCTCTGTAAGCCATGCATGCCGTAATTTGGGATATTCAGATGGGCCGGGTCTCACCATCTGTCTCTATCTCTATCTCGGGGTCCATGTGCATAGCGCCCGAGACACTGACTTGAATCCAACATTCTCTTCCCGCTATATGCCCATACCCATACTCCGCCTTGTTTGTTTGTTTGTTTGTTTGTTTGTTTGTTTGTTTGTTTGTTTGTTTGTTTGTTTGTTTGTTTGTGTGCCTTTGTCAAATTTGATGTGTTTGTTTACTTCGGTTGTGTTTTTCCACAGGCAAACCCAAACTCCGCAGCTGCAGCAGTGACCCCATTCTCCACATCAAGATCAAGCGGTCGGAGCCAGAAGAGGGCGAGCCCAATTACATTGACCCGTCCAAATATCTCAAGCGCAGGGTGTGTGTCTGTTTTCTTCACCATACTTATGTCTACTTCATCGCGTGCGTTTACTCTTATGCGAATGCATGTACGTATATGTAAATATATATATATATATATATGTGTGTGTGTGTGTAAGTGTGTATTTATTTGTGGGAGTGTGTGATTTCGGCCACTGTTGTTGCATTGCTTCTAATCATGCCATTCATCTATTATGCGCACAGGTTAACATTGGCCTAACAAAGGACGAGAAGGCCAATCGCATCAAGTTCATTTTCGCACTTCAGGTTTGTCCTTACCTGACCCAACTCTCCCTTTGTTGTTGTTGTGTGTGGGTGTTTGTGCGAATAAGTGAGTGATTGTTTGTTAATGTGTATGTCTGCGTATGTATAGGTATGGACTTTTCTTTTCTGCCTGATTCTGGGTGCAGGATGGCTGATCCCTATTTATTTTTGTGCACGCACCACAACATCGGAAATGCAACCAACAATTACCTTCACAACACCACAACACAACAACACAAAAACAAACAAAAAACAAACAAAACAAACAAAACAATCAATCAACAACACAGACCAAGCTCGATCGCCCCGTCCTTGCAACGGACGGCGCGTGGAAGAAGGGTCAGGATGGAGCCTCAAACTCTGCCGAGAAACCCCCCGGAGGCGCATCGGCGCCCCCGAAGCCGACTCGCCGTGACGTCAGCCCCGTCACCTCGCTCGTCGATGACGCATCTGCGCCCCTCCACCGCGACCGCCGCGCGCTCACGTGCGACGATTTTACGCCGACAAAGGACGTGTGCATGTCGTTTGAGAAAAGGAATCTCCTCGTGCTGTCCATTCCCATCAAAGGGTTTGAATTCAGCTATAGTCTCGGACCCGTCACGCTGACGGCAAAGTTCGGCGCCTTCCTCGACTTTGGACTGGATCTCACAATGACTCTTTGTCTCATGTCGAAATCTCTCACGGCAACCGTCACACCGCACGTGGGCGTATCCATCACAGCGTCTGCGACTATCGACATTGGTATTGCATCTGCGGGAGTCACCATCACTGGCGTGCTCATGGAGATTGGACTCCCCATCCACGCCATAGTCAAGTTCACCGGGTTCCCGCTCGACATATGCATTCAGCTCGATCTCTACATTATCCCGATCAAGTTCACGTTCTATGGTCGCCTGAGTGTGTGCTTTTTGGTGTGTGGCACTATATTCGACGAGCCCATCTTCGAGTGGTCCGCCACGCCCATTCGGTTTGACAAGTTTTTCGACAACTGCAAGCCAAAGCCAGACAAGACGCCGCCCGAGTGGATCAAGCTGCCGACGGCCTGGCAGGAGTTTTGGGATCCGATCGACGACCCCTTCCTTCTTGGCGAGTGGGAGGCAGACGACAAGGTGTGTGTGTGTGTGTGTGTGTGTGTGTGTGTGTGTGTGTGTGTGTTCATTGTTTTTATACCTTGCAACTGATCTGCCATCATGTGTTCTCTTTTTGATATTTGCTTTTTCTCCCTTTTGCCGACATCCATCTTCTAACTCTTTTTTCTTGTGGGCTATGAAGTCCACCGGCATGCTAAAGTACTGATCTTGCATTCTATTGGAGTCGATGTGCCTGCGTCTGATGTGCTGAATGTTTTTTATTTCTCTTTTTCTCTGACTCTGACTCTGACTCTTTCTCACCCTCTTTGGAGTCGATGGGCGTATGTCCAAGGCGTTTGAGTACTGAAGGTTTCTCTCTCTCTCTCTCTCTCTCACTTTGTTGTGGAGTCCATGGGCACAGCGCCTATGACACTGACTTGAATCCTACATCTCTCTCACTTTGTGGAGTCCATGGGCACAGCGCCTATGACACTGACTTGAATCCTACATCTCTCTCCCTCACTCTCTCTCTTTCTCTCTCTTAAAAAACGCAGGACACTGGCATTGACAAGGTCGAATGGGGCGGCGGTTCCACGCCTGGCGCAACCGACATTTTTGCGTTTGAGAGGATCGAGGGCAACCGCATGCGTTCGCGAATCCCCAACATTCCCGAAGGCACTCTTTACGTGACATTCCGCGCGACAAACAAGCAGGGACTCACTAGCTCCAAGACTGTGGATCCCATCTCGTGGGATCTCACTGTGCCAGATATTGAGGTTTACGATGGAAACGCCACAAATTACTACCTGACGTCGACGTTTACGGACCGACCGCAACAGCGGTTTCGCAACGAGACGTCGGCGACGTACTTTGTGAAGGACAAGCAGCGGCCGCTCATTCTGTTGCAGTGGGCTGTGGGCACGACTCCGGTTGCCAAGGTGCCGCCTGTCGACGATATGTCCAACATTGTCGCGTGGCAGAATCTCACATACTATGCAGACGGTACGTGTGTGTTTTGTGATTGTGTTTGTTGTTTATGTTGGTGGATGTGCGTCTTGTTGATTGAATTTATGCCTTGTGTAGGATATGTAAGCTCGTGCTGTGTGTTTGTTTCCAGAGTCGTCGCATCCCAGTTTGTTTCTGCGCGTGTGTGATCTCTGTAAGTGTTGTGTGATCTCTGTATGAGTGACAACTTCCGCACTGCGCCACGAATAGCTCGCATTTGGTCCGTTTGTTACAAAGTTCTCACACTCTTGTTGTTGTTGCTGTTGTTATTGTTATTGTTGTTATTGTTATTGTTATTGTTGTTATTGTTGTTGTTGTCTATTGGCTGTGACTGACACATTGCAGGCTTCCAAGGTATCGGAAGTGGCCGTCTCTATGCGCCACCGTTCCGTCACCAGCGCTTGTTCCAACACAACACAATCTATTACACGTTTGTGCGTGCGATGAACGAGCTCGGATTCGAGAATATCGTCGGTTCTAAGGTACGGAAAAACACGCCAGCATGCCTGTCGTGTGCGTGCGTGCGTGTGTGTGTGTGTATGGGCGTGGCATGCATGTATCGTCTTTAATGTTCATCACAGTATGTGTCCTGCTTTGGTCGTGTTTGCACACATGCGCCAATAATAACCCTTTCCTGTCTTCTTTCAATCATTTTCTTTGCCGTTCACACAGGGATTTCTTGTTGATCTCACGCCTCCCGACCGGGCGGAGGTTTACGGAGGACTGCGCCGAGGCAGTCACGTGATGTACACGCAAATCAATACTGTCGTCGGACTCAATTGGGACGTCTTTATCGATCGCGAGACAAACATCATTAACTATTACAGGTGTGTTTTCAGGTCTTGCCAGTCGTTCATTGTATGCGTGCTTTTCACCTGCACCGCACATATATATATGTATATATACCCATACCTCTTACCACCTACTCCAACAAACACAAACACACACACACACAGAGCTCTGGGCACGTGTCCATGCGACGCCGACATCCCGTCCAACTGCACATCCGGGACGTTTATGGACGACAAGCTTCCGTGGGAGCGCTTTGAGCCGACGACCACGGACCGCGTGGACAACATTTCGCCACCCCTTGCAGACGGCTCATACTTCTGGCGCGTGAAGGCGACCAACTGGGTGGATCTAGTCAGTGTCCCGCAGTGCCGACGATTTGTGATCGACACGTCGCCGCCTTATTTTGTTGCCATTGGTGCGCGCACGTGCGAATTCAACCTCTGCGTGTACATGGACTATGATCCGCTGACGGACATCCTCTCGGCGCAGTGGAAGGCCGTCGATCCCGAATCGGACATCCAGTACTATGAGTATGCCCTTGGCACGGATCCCACCGACATCTCGATTATGGCGTGGACGAATGTGGGTCTGAACACAACGTATCTTATCTCTGCGCCGCCCTCTGGAAAGCGCCTCGTCGCAAAGGTGCGCGCGTACAACAACGTGCTGCTTACGGCGCGTGCGTATTCAAACGAGATCTTCCTCGATTCGACGCCGCCGATACCCGGCCGCGTGTTTGACGGGCCCATTCTCCAGGTTGATCTTGCATACTCTAACGACGATCAGCGACTGTTTTTCAACTGGGACAACTTCAATGATCCCGATTCCGGCATGCGCGGCTACTATGCAATCATGGCCAACGCGTCTGGACCGTTCTCGAGGGACGACGAGGTTGATCTCTATCCCGAGAATGTATCGAAGGATCTTCTCTTTCCGATGCAGACAAACTCGGTGTATCGCACAATGATTGTTGGCAAACACGGGGGCGCATTTGAACTCACGAGCAACGCAACATCGGATGGCATTCTGATCGACATGACAGAGTCGGCATTCGAGCGTCCCACGGCACTGTTTGACGGCAGCGTCGTCGGGATCGATCAGCGGTTCCAGTACATTTCGTCTGCGCTGACTGCAAATTGGCTTCCTATTACGGATCCGCAGTCGCTCATCGCGCGACTCGACGTAGCTTATGTGCAGGGTTCATTTGACGGGCCGCAGGGCGAATACGCGAAGATTCCCGAGGATGAGTTTGAGGGTGTGCGCGTGCTTAACGAGACGACCATCTCTGCCATCAGCCATCTCAATCTGATCCACAGCAACCGGTACTTTTTCGTCGTTCGTGCCGAGGACGGCGCCGGATGGGTGACGTTTTTCCACACGGATGGCATCATTGTTGACCTGACGGCGCCAACGTACGTGTACATGCGCGACGCCAACTTGTTGGTGGATCTTGACTTCCAGTCGCACGCGGACAATCTCACCATGTACATGCACGTGGAGGATCCCGAGTCTGGTTTTGCGTATCTTGATTACCAGCTGTGGATGGCGTCTCCCGGCGTCAGCATGATCAATGGACCGAACTCGATGAAGGCCGCCGCCGATCCCCTCCGACCCGATGCCTACGAGTTTGAGAAGCAATCGATTGGCTACACGCGCTTTGAGTGCACGCCCTTTACGCAACGCCTCAACAGCCACAAGTGCGCAATTGTGGTGTTGCCGATCGCCCCATTCGTGATCAACCCCAGCGCAACTTACTTTTTTGTATCACGTGCAATTAACCAGGCGACACTCGAGACTTCGTTCCAAACGAACGGTATTGCCGTGGATACGACGCCTCCGGAGATGCTATACGCGTACATGGGCCTGCAGTTGCCTGAACGGTCGCGCCAGTACGACAACAAGACCATTTATGGCAACTGGCTGGGCGTTGACGCGCAGAGTGACGTCAAGTCGTACAAGGGCCTGCTAGTGACGATTGGCGCGAATGCGGACGACAAGTACAATCCCAAAGTACCTGGTGGGCTGTTCGACAGCGGCCATTGGTACGGCGTGTGCGACGGAGGAGTCGAGAGTGGAAGCGAGCCGCTTTCAAAGGCCCTGACACTGGCGATGAAGCCGGGGTCCACGTGCACGAACAGGAAGAAACAGCGCGTTACTGCGGTCGGCAACTGGACGGACTTTAAGATTGGGCGGTACGGGCGTCTTGATCTCTCGCCCGACCAACAGCTGATTGTGGGATACCAGTACTTTATCGTTGTGTATGCGACAAACGGCGCACTGTTGGACTCGTTCCCTCTGTGGTCCTCGCAGGGTGTGCTCGTGGTGCCTGCGCCGGCGCCGGGTCTCGTGTTGGACGGACCTGCTGGTGCAGACATTGAATTTACGCGCGGATACACTGTTGTCACGGCGTCATTCTTTGGATTCACGTCCTTTGCGTACGGCTTTACGGCGTTTGAGGTCGCCGTTGGCACGGGCAACGGCACAAACTACATGACGAACATTCTCGAGTTTGATGACGACCTTGTTGTTGTGACGTCAAAGGATCTCACTAGCGGCGGCGGATTTGTACACATTGCACTGCCTCTCGAGCCGTCTCTGCGATACAATGTGACAATACGCGGACGCACGCAGGAAGTCGGTGACGACGGCTCGTACATCACCGTCTTTGCGACCAGCAACGGGTTTGTGCCAGACATACAGCCCCCTCTTCTCACCAACCTGAGGACTGGCATCGACCGCCCCGCCCACACCACCTATCCGCTCGATGGATACCAAGTGTCGGGCGATGTGTTTCCCGCAAAGTGGAGCGCTACCGACGCGTACCCGTGCGCAAAAGTTGCTCCTTTCAAGTGCGAATCAAGCGGCCTCAACACGATTTCGTACGCCGTCGGCACTTATCCCTACGGTGGCGACATTATATCCAAGACGCAGTCGACGCGGTTTTCTGACTTGCAGCTTGAGATTGGCAAGCTGATTGACCCCCGCAATTCATCGCGCGTTTTGTTTTCCAACAACGGCACATCGTATGGTCTTCCGATAATCTTTTCGCTGTGGGCAACAGATAGGATTGGACTCGAAACGTCAATCGCGTCGATGGGTGTGACGGTTGATCAGACGTCTCCATCGCTCGGCGCCGTCGACTGCGGCGGGGAGTTCCAGTCTGACCAAAAGTCGTTCACGTGCGTGTGGCGCGGATTCAACGACCCCGAGAGCGGCATTGTTCTCTACACGTTTTCCGTCGGAACTTTCCCCGGCGACACGAGCGTGGTGACGAATGTAACGACGCTTGACAAGGCGCACCGGTCACGTGGGCTAAATCTGCTGCACGGGCGGACGTATTACGGCACTGTGAGCGCGCTGAATCGCCTTGGTATGGAGTCGATTGCGTCATCCTCGGGCGTCTTTATCGACACAACACCGCCCGTCGGATCCATCGTGATTGAGGTGTCTGACTTTTACGTCGAGTCGCGTCACGGGCTCGCTTTTTACGCAAAGAACATTACGGATTACGATGACGACTGCCAGACGTCACCGGACACGATCCTCGTCCGTTGGCTTCCTTTTACAGACATTGAGAAGACGCCGGTTACCCGATATGACGTTGCCGTGGGAACGACGCGTGGTGGAATTGAAATTCTACCCTTTGTCAACACTGGCACGTTTGACTCTCTCGCCTCATACTACGAGTACACGATCCGCGATCTCATTCTCTCGCCCAGCACAAAGTACTATGTGACTGTTCGCGGGTACAATGCGGTGAACCTGTTTGGCACGGCGTCGTCCAACGGCATTTACGTTGCGTTTTCTCCCAATCCGTTTCCAAAGTGCACGTATGTTCGCAACTACATTCCGGATCTCATCAACAAGGCCACTGGCGAGGTTCTCGATGCGACAGAGACAAAGGCCAACAAAGCGCTTGGCATTGCCTGGGAATTCCACGACGGATGCAACGACGACACGCTCACGTACGAGGTGCGCATCACAACAAACAACGGAGATGCCGAAATCTACCCGTGGACTGCGCTCCTTGGCGCACGTGGTGCTGTGGGCAGCGTGTACCTCGAAGAGCTCAATCTCACCAACACGTTTTCGTACAAGGTGAGCGTTCGTGCAACCAACGTGCTTGGGTTCACGGCAACAAAGTCTGGCAATGCGATCAAGGTCGTCAACGGAGGACCACCGTCCCCCGGCAAAGTATTCGACGGCTCGCAGCCGGGCGTCGACATTGACTTCCAGGCGTCGCTGTCGGTGATCTCGGCCACGTGGTCCGACTTTGTTGACTTTGACGGCGGCGTTGTGGACTCGTACGAATGGGCAATTGGCACGGATCCGCGCTTTGACAAGCTGATGAAGGACGTTCTCGACTGGACGCCCGTGCAGAATGCAACGGCCGCCACATCCGGAGTGCTCGCGGAACTGACTCCACTCGAGGTGACGTACTATGTCTCTGTGCGTGCGACGGGCAAGTATGGTCTGTCTGTCATTGCGACATCCAACGGCATCAAGGTTGGCTTTGCGGAAACGGAGCTCAAACTGGACCTTGGAATTGCAATTGGCGACTATCCCGGAAGCCAGCTTGCATTCCAGCAGGGCATTGCCAACTTTATTTCGAAGCAGTACGGCCTCACCGATTTCGGCATCAACAACATCAAGGTGATCGACGTGTCTGCAGTGAAGCTGTTTGACGTGGAGGGAGGGCGCTTTGTTGTAGGCGGCGCGCCCAAGAAGAATGTCACCGAAGCACCCGTGGATGCTTCTGTCCCGCTTGCCCGCCGGATGGTGTACGGCGGTGACATTGCTGGTGAGATCGCGCGCGATGTCAGTGCCAGGGACGACCGCGTGTCGTGGCAGGGGGAGCGGCATTCAAACCTCGTCGTTCGCACAGTGTACCGCCGCGACACAAATGGGACGAATAATGCGACGTTTGCAAATGAGACACTCTCGCTGGACAACCGACCCGACGACTTTGTCCCTGTGATTGCGCCGGCAGCGCCGTCTGTGCGCGTGTCTTTTGTCATCGACTATCCCCGCATTGCAGACAAGTTGAAGATGACCGACGATCAGTTTGCAGAGAATGTGGCGGGAAAGCTCGAGGTGCAGTCGACCAAGAAGTGCAAGGACGACGGATCCCCTCTTGTCGGGCCTGCTGCTGCCGCTGCAACGGCTAAATCATGTCTGGACGTCACCATCGGTGTGCCTGTCAACGAGGTGACGCTCGACCTGAACGAGCCCGAGGGAGGCACTGTGTGGGATGGAATCGAGGAAGGCGGCGTCGATGTCGACTTTCAGACGAATACAGACTCTCTGACCGTGTCGTGGACCGAGTTCAAGCACTCTGAGGGGACCATCCGGTATGAGGTGGCGGTGGGTCTGGACCCCAGCCCCGTTGTGTTCCAGAACAACAGCCGATTGTGGTCTCTCAAGAACGACGGCGCCTTTGAAATTCTCAACTTTACGGTGGCTCTTCCCGAGTGTCCCAAGGAAATTCGCGCGGGTGCGGAACCCTGCTTCCCGGCGAGCACGGTAACGCTCACGGGACTGGGACTGAAGCACAATGTCACCTACTATGCAACCGTCAAGGCCGTCTCGCGCATCGGCACAATCAAGTGCACGACAACAACAGGCGTGCTCGTCGACACAACAAACCCCACGGCGGGCACGCTTGAATTCCAGACAACGGCGCCCCCGCTCATTGCGCCGAATGCATTTGACGTCATTATGGACATACCGCCTCTGTCCGCGCGCGTGCGCTACCAGGCGGACGTGACGCAGGTGGTGCTGTCGGCAAAGGGATTCAGTGACTACGAGTCGGGCGTCGCCGCTTACTACTCGGCCGTCCTCTCGTATCCGAAGTCAATGTGCACGCAGGTTCCCGTCATGGGTGCGCCGCCCAGTGGTGCGACTGTCGTCGACGAGCTTACTGGCCTTGCGCCGTACCCCTTCTATATTGAGGCCGGCGGCGGTCCGTGGGCGAAGCACATTTCTTCGTTTAACGTCTCTTCGCCGAGTGTGTATTACGTCCCGTTTGCAAACAACGACACGGCGTCCAACTTTTTGATGGCGAATGTGACGCAACGCTACAATTCATCAAACACGCTCCAGATTGATGGTCTGACGATGACCACGGACAACATCTACTATGTGGCCGTGCATGCACGCAACGGAGCACGGCTGGGATCGTTTGCGCACACGAGAGGCATGATGGTGGACTCGACGGCCGCCAACCGTGGCAGTATTGTCGACGGCGTGGATCTCACAAACGACCTGGCATACCAGTTTGACAACACGACACTCCGCGGCGCATTCTACGAGGTCTCGCTGCAAACACAGACCGTCTGCGACCGCCTAGTCGAGAACTTTACGCTGAGTGCAGGGCGTGCAAACTGGAAGGCAGACAATTTCACGTTTGATCGCACGGCACAGAACGCACGTGCGGTTGTGTTGTCGCCCCTCCGTGTGTCGCACTCTGCCGCAAACGGAACGACCATTACCATTGCCGACGGCAGCGGCATTTCTGCAATGTCGGGCGGGTCGTTTACGCGCGTGGGCGTTGCGGGAAGGAAGATGAACAACGGCAGGTACCGGTGGCGCATGCAGGCCGCCCTCGGCACTGGCGCCGTGACGACCGTCGCCTTTTTCGAAGGGGATCGCGCCACGTTCCCCATGAACACACCAAACGAATGCAGCAGGGCGTGCTATGCGTCGCCGTATGTGCGCGGGTTTGCGATTCAGTTTTACGGAGACGATCTCGTGACGGAGTCTTCCAGCGGTGCTACTGTTGCAGTGCGCGGAAATGTGTGGTTTACGACTGGCACGGACCAAATTACGTTCCGATCCCTGGCACTCCGATTTGACAACGGCACCGAATATGATCCATATGCGTCTTCACTGCAATACGAGGTTGTGATCCGCAACAACGACGTGTCTCTGTTCATCGAGAACAGCTTTGTCGTCTCGTTTTCGCTGGCATATCGCATGGCGAGTGTGTCGATCACGGTTGCGGGTTGGGCGAACTGGCAGCCCCAAAATTCACCGCCCATTGCCGCGCGGTTCTCTGGATTCGAGCTTCCCAATGGCGACGGGCGGCTGTGCGAGCATGCAGACGCCTTCCTCGACACCGAGAGTCCCATTGTCCGCTACTACTACGCAGTCGGCACTTCTCCCAATGGAGTTGATATATTGCCGTATACGAATGTCACGGACCCGAACGTCTGCATGCCTTGTCGCGGGGATCCTTGCGACACGACATATTGCGATCCCAAATGCGATGCCACCAAGCCGCGCGTGATTTCGGTCCAGGCGACGGGCCTGAAACTCGCCGACTACGCAATCTATTGCAATGTGAACAATGGCGGATGCGACAAGAATGCCAACTGCACCACAACGACGCGACCCGAAGACCATTTCCGCACGTGCACATGTAGGGCAGGCTTCAATGGCACCGGCTACGGGAAGGACTCGTGCGTACCGCAAAAGTTTTGCGCGGCGAATCTCAAGCTGTGCGACCCCGATTCGAGCACGTGCGTCGAATTGCCGAACATTGGGTCGTTTGTGTGCCAGTGCAATAGCGGCTTTGCCAAGGATACGGCGGGCAATTGCATCAACGAGAACGAGTGTTCGGCGCAGAACCAGCAGCTCGATACGTTCAGGTGCAGTCCGTACGCCAACTGCATCGACTCGCCGGGATCGTATGCGTGCGTGTGCAAGAAGGGATTTGCGGGAGACGGCAAAAAGTGCGCAAATGTTGACGAGTGCACCACGACACCGAACATTTGTGGTTTGAACACAGACTGTACGGACGTGTTTGGATCGTACACGTGTTCGTGTAAGCCCGGCTACTTTAACCAGTCGGGAGTGTGCATACGCGGCGGTGACACCTGTGCCGGAAGCCTCCAAATGAAGGTCCCTGACGTCGGCGAGTCGTCGCGCATCACTGGGATCATTGATCCGACATCGACGCCTGTCGTTGTTCCCGCCTGCGGACCCCGGCGCACGGGCAGCTTTGGAACGTGGAACAAATTCATCGGGACTGGGTCGCCCGTCTCCCTAACAACGTGCGTCCCGGGGGCGGATTTGTTTGCGATTGACACGGTCATTGAGGTCTTCCGCAGTGACGCCAACGACTGCACTGGACTCAGCTGCGTCGCCGTCTCTGACGATGCGGAGGACTGCGGTCTCCTGTCGCGCACGGCTCCTTTCACTGCCGAGTTGGGGGTCGTCTACCATGTTGTTGTTCGCGGTGTCTCTGCATCGGTGTCTGGTCGGTACGCGCTGGACCTTTACAACTACGGTATCATTGATGCAGTGTGCGGATGCACAAACGGCGGCACTTGTGATCTGCAGACAAAGAAGTGTGCCTGTCTCCCGGGCCACTCTGGCACTTTCTGCGAGCAGAAGATTGATCGGTCGTGGTGTGACGAAGGCAATGGTGCGCTCTGCGATCCCCACGCCGAGTGCGTTAACTTCGACAATACGGGGCTGAACGGCACGTGCCAGTGCGTCGCCGGCTTTGAGGGAGACGGCTTCACGTGCGCCAACATTGATGAGTGCGAGACGCAGCAGTTCCCGGCGGGACAGGCGTGCGACTTTATTGCGCAATGCGAGGACACGTACGGGTCGTACAACTGCCGATGCCCCGAGGGCTACCTGCCGTCGGGCGGCCGTGGGCCCAACTCGTGCCAGACGGATCAGTCCCAGTATGCAAACAAGGACAAGGATACTGTTCAGGAGACGCGCTTCCCGATCACCTACTATGTCTCTGTGCAGGCGGTCAATGCCGCAGGACTGATTACGCTCGGCGTGACAAACGGACTCGCCGTCGACACGACCGCACCTTCGTTTACCTCGATTGAGCACCTGGACATTCTCGCCCCCGACGACAAGGCGGATCTGGACACGTCGTTCCAGGCGTCGGCAGACACTCTGATTGTGCGGTGGAAGGTCGAGGACCGTGACAGTGGCGTCGTGAAGATGCGCATCGCCCTGGGAACGGACGCCGCGCCCATGTCCCTCTCTGGCGGCGGTTACCTGGATCTTCCCGCGACGATCACAAAGTACACATATGTCTCACCGTCTCCGCTCGTGCAGGGCGCCATCTACAAGGCAATACTTGTCGCGCAGAACGGCGCGGGCCTCACGACTACCCTGCCCAGCCACGGCGTGAAGATCGACGCAACGCCGCCTTCTCTGGCTGCGGCGTGGGTTGTCGACATTGCAGAGGTGGACCTCATTTGTCAGCAGCAGGCGCCCCTCGGCACATTCCCCATATTCAAGCAGACTGACGATGTGGACTGGTCCATTGTGTCGCGACGCATGACCGTTGCTTTTGGCGGTTTCGCCGATCCAGACAGCACCATTGAGACGTTTGGTATGTTTCGAGTTGTTGTTGTTGTTGTTGTTGTTGTTGTTTGATTGTGGGACATTTTGTTTCTGTTGTGGTGTGCTGGTGTGTCGCTTGCGGATGTTGTGTGACAACCCGTCTTGTTTGTGCGAGAAATTTCGGGATGTGTGCGTCCCTCCGCGTAGCTCGTTTGAACGAATACTCATCGTTGTCCCATGATCCTCTTCCATTCCCCCCCCTCTCTTCTATCTCTTGCATCCTGCTATCGACAGACTGGGCGATTGGCACGACATCGACGGCGGAGGATGTGCTGCCGTGGGTGGAGATCGGTCCCCCTGCAGCAAGCGCATCTCCGCTCAAGGGCTCGTATGCCACAGTTACGCCGCTACCACCGGGCTCTGAGACGCCGTGTGAGAATAACGGCGCGGGCGACCTGCGCACTATTTGCAAGGGCGGATTCCAATACTGGACAAAGAACGACACTATGTTCCTTCCAAACTTCTTGTTGGAGCGTCCCCGCACTTACTACAACCGCGTGCGTGCGTGGAATAGTGTGCGTCTCTATGTCGTGAAGGCATCCAACGGTGTCAAGGTCGTTGGTGAGTACAACTCTTGGCATGATGGTGATCCTTTGCACGTGTGTGTGTGTGCGTATGTGCGTGTGCGTTTGTTGCAATGTCATTATTGTGTTGTATTGTGCAGCGAGTGTGTGATGCATAAACTGTTTCCAACTTTTTATCCATTATTTTCTAACGCCACCCACTCACCCGCACCACACGAACTCTCGCTCTCTCTCACACACACACACACACACTCTCTCTCTCTCTCTCTCTCTCGCTCTTTATTTTTGTCACAGACGAATGCTCCGCCGGCTCATCCAAGTGCGTGAGTGCGACGACCAAGCCGTTCAGCTCATGCCCCTTCGCCGTGCCGGACAAGGCCAAACCCGTGATCGTCACACCGCCCCCCCTCAATTACAACTACGTGTCGTCGGGATTTACGACGGGCATCGGTGCAGAAGAGGTCGTGCTCGCCCCCCTCCGCGCAGCTGATTTCGCTGCAACGTACTCTGGCGCCACTGCAACAGTGGGGGTGTCGGCAGTCGACAACCTTCCACCGTATCAGACGTTCCTGGGACCCAGCATCATGCCGCGTGTGTTTTCAGGCATCGACGAGGTGACGAATCCGGGGCCGCTCGCGAGTCCCGCCACACTCACAATCAATTGGCAGGCTGACACAACCAATATGGTCAACACGACAAACGAGCGTGTGGATCTTGTTGTGTGGAATGAGGCCGAGAAGCGGTGGCAGGATGCGAGCACGACGTGCACGGGGGCTCCAACTCCCCGCGTAGTGACAAGCTCTTCCATCACTGTCAAGGTGTGTGGTTGTTTTTATTTTGTGTTTGTGCATCTGCTGGATTGAATTCTGTTCACTTGTTTGTGTGTGTGTGTGTGTGTGTGTGTGTGTGTGTGCATGTATGCGTGTGTAGCATGTTTTATATGATGCATGTGAGACGCCATGCTCGGCGTGTTGTTTGTGGGTTCTACCCCCACTTTCCCCGCAATGTGCATGAGAGCCGTACGCTCACTCCTTTCCCTCTCTCGTCGTTGGCTGTGCAGGTGTGTCTCATCGGTCAGCTTGCTCTCGTCAAGACCAAGATCGTCGCACTCACGCCCAATATGCTCACGTGTGCCGACAGCGGATGCATCGGCGCCGTCAAATTCGTCAGTAATGGCGGTGGGTGTCCATTTCAGTGTGTGTGTGTGTGTGTGTGTGTGTGTGTGATTTTATGTCAGCAGGGGTGCGTATGTACTTACTCTATCACCTTTTCCGGGATGTGCAGACACGGCAACATGCTACTGTGACATCACGTGCATGAAGTTTGGCGACTGCTGCAGCGACTACCTCAAGTTCTGCCCGCGCCCCACACTATAAAGCGGGTCGATGTGTGTTCGTGTGCGTTTGCCTATGATCACAAGATTTGGCTTTGCATCTCCTTGGGCGCGCTCTTCCTCTCGCTCTGCGTAAACGCGTTTTCGCTTTCTTTCTTTTTCTGCCAAAAAAATCACAACATCGGTGTATATGTCTGCGCGTCGTGTCTGTGCCTTGTGCTTACCATCCGTGTCAAGGTGCAATGTGTTCTCGTGTTTTTTTCTTTTTCTGTTTGTGTTTCCCCCGCTCGCTGTGCGTACTTTTTGTATTTTCTGGGGGAAAGTGCTTAAGAATACTTTACCCCGCGGCAAACAAAAAAAGATTCGAACCCCCCGACCATGCGCTTTAACTTCTGCATATTGATGGCAGTTGCTGGTTGAATACATTTCTTGTTTGTTCCAGTCTCGTCGCCAGATATTACTCAGTGAGCACCGAGTAGAGTACCCCTGCTCGTCGCCATCATTGGATCACTTTAACAATCAACGGGGAGAAGGCAGAATAGGAGGAGCACTGAGGAGCGGAATGGATTGTTGTATTGTTTCAAAGGGTTGGAGAAGACGATTGAGAGCGCATTTACTTTTTGGCTGCAGTTTGCGCTGCGATTTCATCTTCGTCTGAAAAGTCCTCGTGTTTGACGGACCGCAGTGTGTAAACATCTGAGGGTCCAATATGAACAAGGTTAAGGATAGTCGCAGAAAGAGGATCTGGCAAAGAGACACAAAGTCGCAACTGGGGGAGCACGCATGTGTTGTAGTGTGTAGATTCCTTCAGTGTGTGTTTTTGATGGGAAACATGCATGCGCGTATGCATGTATGCCAATTACACACTCGCGAGACAAATGCGTCTGTCGAACACACACACACACACCCACCCACATACAACACACACACACACACACACATTAGCGGATACAGACACCGGCGCAAAAGGCGAAGAGGAAGCTGCTGATGAGGAAGTTAGTTGTCCGCCGTTGTTTGTAATACGCCTTGACCCACGCACTGTCCATGTTGATCTCCTGGCCCAGGTTAGCGCGCTCGCGGACAAGTGCAGCCGCAGCCTCACTGTGTATGGCGAAAGGGGCATCGAACAGCACGGAGATGTAAGGAACTGCAGTGACGTAACAAGCCTATGACGGGGGAATTGGAACTGATACGCACATCCAGGCCCATTACAAGAACGTTCTATGACATATTTCTGAACACGGTGGTATAGAGTAGACGCAAATGCGCATCTTGTAGCTGAAGAACATACACCGTAGCCATATCTCATTGTGTGCACATCTTTCAATGTACAAGCACACACACCAGGAGTCTAATAAAAAGTATATCCTAAATGTTGCGTGTTAGACAGCATGCCAGGGACAGGAATGTACGAAGAGGGAGGATAAAGACACGGGGATAGTGTGTGTGTGTGTGGGGGGGGGGGGGGGGGG